>PVJO010003487.1:0-122681 GCA_004026905.1 Hystrix cristata
CTTCTTCTTTATCCCCCTTTTCCCTATCTAGTTCTCTCTTTTAAATACAATAACTATTCTACCCCTTTGTCCTTATTTACACTTATGGTTTCTCATATCAGAGAAACAATTCGATGTGTACTAATAAGTGTCTGATTTATTTCACTTAATAGTATGTTCTCCAGGAACATCCATTTATATACAAATGACTCTAGTTTTTGAATATGAAAAATATACAGTTATAGGATAGAGTGGCCTGGCTTGGTTTAGATGTAAGCGATTACAGAGCATTCCTGTCTATGGGAGGGAAAAGCAAGGCGTAACATGAGGATGGGGAACTTATTTTGCTAGGAATGAAAAAGGTGGTAGGAATTTTCTTGAGGTTGTTTGTCTTTTCTCAGTGAAATTAGAAGCAAGCATTTTAGGTAGTGGAAGTAACAAGAGCAAGAGCCAGAAATTTTAAAGACAAATAATCATCTATGAAAAAATTTTTAAAATGTTGCTTGGAACAATGTTGCTTGGATTTCCCATATAAATGAATATTGAAAAAATACTAGTGAGTCCTCTCAAACATATTTTTAAAATTTTGTACTACAAATTTAAGCAAAACAAAAAATAAATTCAGATAATATAATTATTGACATTTATAGTTTTGTATGATTTTTATAATATAATCACAGTAATCTAAATAAAATCACTATTCCATACCTACCCTTAGCCATTCAAAGATATAATATGAGCAATCTTTTTCTACCAGAAATGTTAATATCATCTGTTTTTCTTCTTGAACTGAAAGTTCAGATTTTTAGCCTAAAAACATATATTTATGCTTGAAAGTCTTTTATTACCCTCTCATACTACTTTGTAATTAAGTTAGATACTTACATAAAAATTTAAAGATATTACCATACTATAATCCAATATTCTAAACATTTTCTGGAATAAAGCAACATTAAAAGTATTTATACTAGATTGGTAAAATTAACAATAAATTATATAACCATCGTTATATAATTTAGCCCTCCATATCTACAGAGTCCACATCCACAGCTTCTACTGAACGCAGAACAAAATATTTCTTAAAATGTACCATGCACAGAATTTTTTGGTTATTATTTCTTAAACATTAAGATATAAATACCATGTACATACCATTTACATTGATTAAGATAAAAATAATCTGGGGATGATTTAAAGTTTCATTTTGCATGAGGGATTTGAGCTTTTTAAATTTTTGCTATGTTTTAGGAGATCGTGAAACTAAACTGCGATGAATAACAAGGTATGAAACTACAATTATATGCAACTATATATCCTACATTATATGACTATCAAACATTGTATTATTTGGGTCATTCTGGAAGAAAATACCATGATGAGGTTAGAATACGAAGAGTTTATTGGCGGTGAAATGGGGAGAAGGAGGGTAAATAATACCTATGGAAAATAAAAAAGGAGAGAAATCATCTTTGGATGTGAGAGTCTAGACCAAAATGTATCTCTATCAAAGCCTTATTATCCCAATAGTCACCATAGAAGAGCAATTTTCTATGTCAGGAGTGTTGTGTTGAGCATCAATGGTGTGAGCCCGATAAGCATTTTCCTCAATCATCACCTGAGTATCTGTAAACACTACTCTATCATTAGATTGATATAGAAGCCAGCATATATATCATTTTTATGTTCGTGTGTCCTAAGAAACCACATAATGAGCACATAAATGAGCATATCTTCCTTCCAAATATGTACCAAATATCATTGGGTAAATATGTGCCGAATATTAAATTGTTAAAAATTATTTGTAAAAATCTGTCAGTTTTCAAATCAGTCGGCCTTGCTTTTAATATTAGTGGAATAAAAGAATTGGAGGAAGAATGTGTTGCTAAAATTTCCCTCAAGTCATTAGGTTTATTCACTTTCTCAATGCCTAGAAAATGTCTTAGACAAGTTTCACCAAATTTTATCAAATAGCAGTTACATACATATTTTTTGATTTTCCCTAGAGATACCATGTTGAACTTATACCATCTGAAAGAACTGAGACATTCCAAATATCTTTATTGTGGATACCCCTTTTTTGTTTCACACCTTTTTAATTAGTGTATATTGGTTATACAAATTAATGGGTTTCATTTTGATGTATTTATACACACATGTAACATACTTTTTCATTTTTGTGTCCTATCCCCATTCCCCTGTGCTCCTCCCTAGTTTCACATTTTTGGGGATAATTTTAATGAGTATAATATACTTTGCTCAAATGCATCCCATTTTACCTCCCCTTGTACCGCACTTCCCCTCCCCACTTTCCCTTCTTTTTGTCTAGGAATAATCTCCATTCCAGTTTCATGTTATATTCTTTTCAGATTCTTCATATTGTGGAGGACATATGCTACTTGGCTTATGAGCCTGGCTTATTTGTCTCAATATGATGATTTCCACATCTATCCATTCTCCTGAAAATGACAAAATTTAATTCTTTATGGTTGAATGATATTCCATTGTCGATATATACTTTTTCTTTATCCATTCATCTGCTGATGGGCACATAGCCTGGTTCTATATCTTGATTGTTGTGAATTCTGGAATAAACATAGGTATACAGGTATCTCTATAGTATGGTGAATTTAAGTGCTTTGGTATATACCAAGGAGTGGTATAGCTGGATCAAATGGTAGCTCTAAATTTAACTTTTTGAGGAACTTTAGTACAGAATTCCATAGTAGCTCTACCAATTTACATTTCCACCAGTAGTGCAAAGGGTTAATTTTTCCATTCATCCTCTCCAGCATTTAATAATTTTGTGCTCTTGATGATAGCCATTCTGACCGGGCTAAGATGAAATCTCAATGCAGTTTTGATAGGAATTATCCAAATGGCTGGAGATGTTGAACGTTTCTTTTTATATTTATTGGTCACTTTTACTTCTTTTGAGAAGTATCTATTTTATTCATTTCCAAGTTTATTAATTGGAGTGTTTGATTTTTTAGTGGTAAGATTTTTGTGTTTATATATCCTAGATATTAATCCTCTATGGAAAGGATAGCTAATAAAGATTTTCTCACATTCTGTAGAATGCCTCTTCATTTTGTTACTTCTTCCTTTGCTGTACAGAGACTTTTATTTGATTTAGTTTTGTTTATTGATTCTTGCTATCTTTTCCTGTGCTATTTAGGAAGTCTGCCTGTGCCTGTCTCTTCACCTGCTTCACTTATGCTTTCTTTTAGCAGTTTTAAAATTTTAGGTCTTATGCCTGAATCTTCAATTCATTGGATTGTTTTTTGTATTAGGTGAGAAATAGGCATCTAGTTTCCATCTACTTATTATAGATATACTTTTGATAGCACAATGACTTCTGATACAAGACTTATAATTTTTTAAAATGTTACTAGTACATGTTTGCATGACTTGTAGTTTATATTCATCTGAGGAAGCAGGTGCATGCACAAAGCACAATTTGATTCTTTTTTAATCTCCTTCCCCTCCCCACTCACCTCCCTCCCTGCATCTCTAGGTCCCTTTTCCCCATTTTCATCATTTTTGCTATTATTATTTTTAGTTCACAATGATTACATTTAATGTTTACATTACCTATGGTTTGAAACACGTGTTCTAAATTATTTTCATCAGAACTGTCTACCTCTATAGCTTTATTTCATTCCACTTATGAAACTCTGTCATATAATCTAACTGGAGATCCAAGTTCTCATTTTCTAACCACGTGTCCAACTAAGAATTTTTTTTTCAAAAAATTTTGACTTTATTTTTTAATTAAAGCAATTCTATTAAATGCCTGACTCTGGAATGTGCTGTTTTACTGTGAATTTTAATTTATGATAAATAATTATAAGGCTTAAACTCTGGCATAAACTGATTATTTTGATGAACAAGGCACTTCCACCTTCAACTTTTATCTCATGAAGTGTTCTTTCCAGAGTAATTTTTTCGTCGGCAATAGCAAGGAGATGGAAGAGGAAAGGGAGTTAAATAAAAATCGTCAGCACTTCTCCCACATCGTTTTACACCTTACCATATATCTGACTTCAGGTATGTCATAATTTGTCAAACATCACTGTTCCTAATACCATAGTTTGCCCTTAACAAAATACTGTTCAAAGAAAAAAACGCATGTATCCCAAGAAGGTGCCTCAATTATAGGCATTTTCTTGTTAGGAAAATTTTAAATTCTGAATTGTCCTTTAGTATGGTATCTCCCAGATTTATATATTCAGCAAAGAGTCATGTTAAGATTGTGGATATTTTGAGATGAACCTTTTATTAAGTAATTGAAGATGATCATAAAGATGAACTAGGAAAGAAAAGTCTGTCCCCTGCTTATACTCTAGACATATTCTTAAATCAATTCAAAGAAGAATACAAATGGAAGACTTTCATCTGGACATTGATCTCTAAAAGTTTCATTGTCATGGAAAAGCTTTGTTTACTCTTAATATATCAGTCTAGAAGAAAAGCCAAATATATATTCTAAAGTTGTGGTTCTCAACTCACAGTGGTTTTACCTCAAAGTACATTTGACACTGCCTAGAGATACTTGGTTAATGAAATGCGACTAAAAATCCTACAATGTATGAGACAACACCCACATCAAAGAATGTCAAATCTAAAATGTCAGCAATGCTAAATTGATAAACCCTATGCTACAGCCCTGTTGCTTAAAGTGAGATCCAAAAGTCAGAAATATTATTTCAAAATGTGTGAGAAAATCAACATGTGCTCTCTCTGAGGATTCACCTTCACATTCCTTTGTGAGAAAGTGAACTATGCATGAGGACTTCTCCCAGCACTGGTGGCCTCATTTACAGCCATTTCTGATGAAAAGTGGGAAATTGTTTTCAGATGGCCCTAAAATTTCATTTTCCTTCCCTGAAATTTGTGAGAAATGTGACCAAATTATTTTAATATTAATTAAAGATATGTGCTGTTCTGTCTTTAAACAAGAATAATAAATTCTATATTAAAGTATTTTTGAAAAAAACAAATTTAAATATTAAAAACTGGACATCCACTATAACATAAAAACTAAATTTATTGTCTTTTTAATGTTAAATTTGACTTTAAAATTTTTAGGCTACTCAAAAAGACAAGACATGTATACAAATGCATCCAATTTACATCTAAACTTTTTTATTATCTCCATTTTGTTTGTGATGGTTTTCTCACAATTCATCAAAAGTCTTTATGTCATAACTCTTATTTTATTTGCTGTTTAATTTAAAATTGTTTACAATGATGGCAAAGAAGGATAAAGCATAAAACAATTATTAAACTAAGAAATTGCACATATCACAATAAAATACTAGGAAAGCTTAATTCATAATGCTAACACATTATTTTCATTCTCTTTCAAACTCTCTGGTGATAAAAGTCATTAACTTTCTTCATGTTGGCAAAATGGCAATTAAAAAATTATAATTTCTATTCATGAAAATGAGCTCTGAATTCCATCAAGCTACTAGTATCCTAACTTTTTCCATAAATGTCTGATATTCTCAAGGGTCCTTTCTTAAGAAAACCTTATGTGGCATAGAACATCACATTTCAATAAAAACTACAGTTTCTTGAAAAAAGTGAAGCTCTTCATACTATTGAAAACTTTCTTGCTAGTCCACAGCTAAATGTATTTAAGCTTAATATCTTTAATAGAATTCCACTGGGATAAAGTAAACGTGAAACTCATTTAGAAATCTTCTTATGAAAATATTCTGCAGAATGGAGGTTTTTAAAAACTCATTTAAAGCCATCTTTATTATTTGAACTCACCATACTCTTTTTCAAGGCCTTCATCATCTTATGGCTCAGTTGCCATAACAAATTGTTAACCACTCTTTCAAATTTTGGGTGTTTCTCTTGGCATTTCTTTTGTGCACCTTAACATGACTTTTAACATACATTTCTCAGAACCGAATGTGCTCTTTCATAGGTTAATCTAAGAGTTTGTCTGCCATTTAGGCTTTACTCCGATTCCGAGGCGCTCTGTTGTGTAACAACCTGCCCATCTCAGTTCATTCACATGGACTATTTCCACCTTTCTATGGCTCATGCTATCTTGTCTTCTGACCTTTACATACCTTAGCTCTCCATCATCCATAATCTTGGTCATAGTTTTCGTGTTTTTCCTGGTCTGGCAGACCCTGGCTTCTCCCGTCTGTTTGTTCAAATTATAGTCATGAGGAAAAGCTGACTCATAACACACAGTCTCCAGGAAAAATTGCTGAAGGAGCCACCTGTGGTTCATAATACATAAAGTCTAGCTTTTCAAACTTCTCCAGCAATTAATATATGAATAATTGTATCACATGATTTTTATACGTCTTTTATTATTTCTTTTTGTTGTTCAGTGTGGTACAGTCCCGGTTAAATGCATGTTTCCCGCCATTCCTAGTATGAAATATTGTTTTACCACTCACTAGCCTAGAATGATTATTGTTATTTAATTTTGTCTGCTTCCGTTTCTTCATTTTGTGTGACTGTAGTAAATTAATGTATGAAAATTATTCATTATAGTGATAAACATTCAATGTGGACTAGACATCTACCATTATAATCATCATTACTTCATCACTACCACCACCACCATCATCTCTTCCTCCTTAATGGAGCACGACTTCATCCGATGTACAGGTCAACTTTTATTCTTGCCCCACAGACATAATTATTCATTTACTGACTCATTTTATTCTAATTTTTTCCCAACTCCTATTTCATGGTCTGCTTCACAATTATTCTGCTGTACATATCTCATTCCAGGTCATATCAAATGCATTGAAGAATGCCTGGTGTTTTTTTCCCCATAATGACAATGAGCTAATCGAGAAAATGTGATAAACTAGATGCTGCCTAGAATCTCATAAGATCAGGTCTTCTGCATACAGAATGAGCAGCAAGTTTCATCCTAATCTTTGTACAAACCCATTTACAATAAGTATTTGCCTTCATTGATTCTTAGCTGATTCTATGGTAAATGAATAATATCACCTAATTTTGAATATGAACACATTTTTAAAGCTCGTCTTGTTCAGCCATATTCCTTTAAAAATATGGAAACTAATAATATAACTTACTCTTTTTGACTTTCAAAGTCACCATATGGCTTTTTTTTTTTTTTTTTTGTGGTGCCAGGGATCGAACTCAGGGCCTTGTGCTTGTAAGGCAAGCACTCTAATCACTGAGCTAAATCCCCAGCCAACCATATGGCTTTTGATCAAATGTATTTTTTCTAGTTAATGTCTAAGCTATATTTTTATCAGCAAAATAGTTTTACCACCTAAATCTATTTTTATCACGTATTATTCTTGTAAATTTGACCAGGTCTCAAAAGTAACTCTATTTTTAGTGTCATGGCTCCTTTAACCTGAGGTTCATGTTTGCTTAAATTGGTCAATGAAGTAGCTGACATAGCAGGATGTGCATATAAGGAATTTTATGCAGCAGAAATATCAAAGACTTCATAGCAGGCAAACTTCTTAAAACACATCATGGTCTTCCAGAGGGAAAACCATATATTTGCTCCTTTACACACTCACAAACACACACACATGTGCACAAACACGTGTGCAAAAAAAAAGAAGTGAAACAAAAATCGTTGAAATCAGTGAAGATGGATAATCTAGTTAGGCTATTTTCAAGTAGGAAATAAAGCCACCACTAACTTAAGTAAAATGAGGGTGTAGTAGAAGGAAGCTATTAATTTATATGTGAAAGAATGAAGAAAATAATTACAATTATATATCAAGACTTCAATACTGCTGATTATTACAGAGGATTACATGTAGTTTGGGGGAAAGAAATGAACTGATACAATTCTAGGAACATTGTCAAATATAATTATGACTCTTCAGAATTCATCTGGAATGTGGTTTAATCTAGTCATCACACTAAAATTTACATTAATCAGAATCTTCCAAAGGAAGTAAATATATATCGAAAGAGATTGTTTTCAGGAATTAGCTCACACAACTGTGGAGGATTGGGTTAGGCTAGCAGGCTGCAGATACGGAAGCGGTGCGGTTAGAGTCCAAAGGCGTTCTTTTCAAGACTTCCCCTTTGCTCTGGGAGGTCAGATTCTTCTTGTATTCAGAACTTCAACTGAGTGGTAAGGCCCACCACGTTATGGAAGGCAAAATGCTTCACTCAACATCCCCAGTTCAAGTGTAAATCTATTGAAATCACCCTCCCAGAAACATCTAGAATAGTGTTTGACTATATCTCTGGATATTCTTGCCCAAATGGATTGACGTGAAATTTACCACCACATGAAAAGAACTGATAAAAAAATGAACTGATATAAATTTAAGAGCATTGGCAAGATTATGAATAATAAATTCAAGGTTCATTAAGAATGTGATTCTGCCCTTCTGGTTGTTTGCTTCTATTCTTTACTCATACGCTTATTCCTTGCTTTTGTGATTTTTTCATTGTACAAGTTTTTATTGTCCTCAGATCATCTTAATGAGGATTTGAAAGATGAAGCATTTGCTGAGCTAATGAGTTCCATGATATATGGCCTAGTGGTGGGGTCAGTTTTGAAAGGAAGTATCCCTTCACATGTACACATCTCAACACTAATGCTGTGACCAGAGTTTCGCTGGGCCTCAGTTTCCTGTCGCTTCCCTACCCAAGGATCTCATAGCTTTGCCCTCTCATTTCCTCATTATTCTCAGTCAGTCCTAACTTGACTCAAAATGTCTTCTTCTGGCTGTAGAGCCATTACTTCCTACTATCAGTTTTCTTTTAATTTTCGTAACTAATTATCTCATTGTCACTGTTTCTTAGGTCAAAATCCTGAGAGAAAATTTAGCCAACCTCATCTCTTCAAGCTTTGTGGGATGACATGATCTGGGTGTTCCTAGGACAAGTTTGACCAGAAACTAGAAGTGAGGTCACTTTGTTCTTTTGAGGAAGATAATTGAATCAGTGGCTAAATTCTCTCACCTTTTTAAAATGCAGGAAATTTATTAGGCATTGTCTTAGAAAAAAGAAAAAATCAGCGCTCATTCCTTAAGGGACAACCTTAAACCCAACCTAGAAGACTTCTGTAGTAATCTGGGTGCCAGAATACATAGAAATCAGCTCAGAGATAAGCATTGACAGGAATACAATCATGGGTCCTACATTAATTTTAAAACCTTTTATTCTGTTTCAGGAGAGTTTTCTCTAGCATATATTAACTAGAGCTATCAAGCATAAAGTGTCTTTAAAAACCTGTTTTCTTTATTTCATCATGTTCTACAAAAGAGGGTCCCTTTAGTAGAGTTTACCTAGAGTTTACCAGCTGATTGTCCTCTAATTTAATTTAATTTAATTTTTACACTTTCTACCCAAAGATAGTATCAGATCTTACACATTCGGGTTTCACTCCCACAAAATTGCTCTCCGCTTCACATATAGTCACGAAGGCAGGTTGTTACCTATTATAATGATCTAATGGCTATAAATTGGGGTTCTTGTGACTTTTGGTTTGATTAATTTGCTAGAGAGGAGTGCAGAACTGAAAGATGCATTCGCTTACATGTACTGGTTTATTTATAAAGGACACTTATGAATAGCCAGATGGAAGAAACACAAATCCATAGAGTGGGGTATGGGAGAAGCAGCAGGCAAACCTTGCAACCCTTCTTGTGCAGTAACCACCCATTAGGATTTTCCATCTGTCCATCTGCCTGGAAGCTGTCAGAACTCAGTTCTCTGGGGTTTTTATAGAAGCCGTATTAGGTAGGCCTGATGGACTAAATCATAGATCTTGGTTCACAAACTCAATCTTTAGCCCTTCTCCCTGTTCAGAGTCAAGTGTAGGACTGAATGCCAACCCTCTCACTACATGATCGGTTCCCTTGGCAACCAACACTTATCCAGCAAGGTGAACTCAGCCACAACTCATCAGATGAGCATAAAGAGGATACTTGCTTTGGAGAGTTGAAGCATTAATAAACTATATGTTAAAAACTGATTGCAAAGAATATATATATTCAATGCAGAAGCATCATGGCAGAAATCCATGACAGAAGAAGGCTGCTCAACTCATGACATCCAAGAAGCAGGGCAAGTGAGGAAGAGACAAATAGGAAAGGGGAGGGGACAAGAATATATGCTTCAGAGATGGGCTACCAGTGACCTAACCTTCAAGTAGCCCTGCCTTCTAATAGCACATCCAGCTACTGAGGTCATTGTGTGTTATTGCATCAGTTAATTTAGCATCCTTATGATCCCCTCATGTCTCTACACACCACGTCTGATCACTGCTTCATGGGGAGGTTGAGTGCTCAGCACAGAAGTCGTTGGGAGACACTTCATATTTAAACCATAACAGTAGGCAGTTTCCAACAATCCACCATCGGCTATAAGAATGTTCAATTATAATTTGTTTAGAACTAAGTAAGGAACTATCTAAGTAGATTTTTGAAAATCAATTATATTTTCCTTTAAAATTTTATATTTTATGCCTTTACTTTTATTCTAGGTTATATTCTAAACTATGTGTGTAATGGCTCGTAAATAGTAATAGATTATTATACCATATCTAATCTTCAGAATAGTCTTGAAATATGTGTTGGTCAGCTTTCCTGTTGCTGGGACAAAATGTTTAATGCCCACAGCTTAAAGGAAGAAGGGTTCTTAGCTCACAGTCTGAGAGGTTTCAGTCCACGGTCTGTTTCCTGCAAGGCAGAAACATCATGGTTGAAGAGCAAAGGCACAAAGATGCTGGCTTCCTGACAGCTGGGAAGCAGACCATGGCAGAAAAGCTCCAGAGCAGAAGGGGCCAGGGCTGTGATTCTTTGATGAGGGCCATGATCCTCGGACCCACCAAGACACAGAAAGAAGTGTACTGTATTAATTTCCTGGCACCTCTCAAGCCAATCAAATTAACAATCGAGATTCACAGCCATTGCTTGAGATTTAGCTCAGTGGTTAGTGTGCTTGCCTTGTAGGCAGAAGGCCCTGAGTTTGGTCCCCAACACACACACACACACAAAAGATTCACAGCCATAACATATTTGATTTATTCCCTTTTTAGAAAGGAATAAAATAAAAACCTGCTAATTAACTTTCATTAACTTTCTCCCAAAGTGTAAACAAGATTTAGGTCAAGATCTACCTTTTAGCTTATGTTCATTTACTATGTCATGTTGCCCTCTATCCCCATGTATTTAGAATCAAAATAACAAAGAAATGATAAAACATTTTTTGGTCAGTGGATACTCTTCATAGAGTGGAGCATGCGTCTTCCTCACTTTTCACACTCCCTGCACAGGAAGAAAAGATTTTATCATTATACTCTCCAGCCATTAGGGTATAGTTAATGTACAAGAGACTGTTGCACATACATTCGTTGAATAAAACATCTGACCACTTGCTTTCTATACACAGGGTCCTTGAAAAAAGTTATTTAGTGGAAAATGCCCTAAATGAATTCAGGAACTTCAATATGAAGGAAAGATGTGAACAAAAATGAAATACCCTCAAAACGCTTTTTAAGATTGAGTAGGCTTTTCCATTTGTGTACTATATAAGATTTTACTAGAATGTTCAAAATTAAACCACATTAAAGCAATCAAAGCACTCTTAGAATTGATTCCATAGTAATGATTGGGACGTGAAGATACAGCTGGCTTTGTTTAAGAACTGGCTCTGGAAAATTTTTTGAAGTAAAATGAAAAGTAAGGGGAAACAATCTGTTTTAATTGTCTGTATTCTGAATGCAAATACAGGAAGTGACCAGGTGGGCAGTATGGCACACGAAAATCTGGCTGTAGTTTTTAAATTCATTGTCTTCTTGAATATAAAGACATGAAAAAGCTGGGCAGTTTATCAAAGTTGTTTATATCCATCTAATATAGTCAGAATTTGCTTTCTATATGCCAGCATATCTCCCTCAGTTTGTTCCTGGTTATACGGGCAGTTAAATTATATATACTGCCCTGCTCCTCACCCATATTCCCACTTCCACCACTTCATTCATTCAGAGTGTTTTGTTTACCAATTTCCAGTTCTCATACAAAGGAAGTTTAGATGTAGTATACCACAAATTGGCCGATTGTGAAGCCAGGCCCTAAATTAAACTGGACCTTGATTTTTTTTCCTGGACAATATAACTGCAGTAAAATTTGCTGGATTGGAAATAGTAGTAGATTATAACATAGATACTATGTAGAAGAAAAATAGTAGCTTAACTTTGAATACACGGTCCATTTCAGATTAATACATGCATTTTATTATATGCGTTGTTTTCCATGACTCAGAATATATTTTAAAACATCATACAGACTCTATACATATGTATTGATGATGACTGATTTTGCAAAACAGCACTAAATAAGTCAAAACATACAAGTAATCTCAGATTTTAGGGGAAAAGGAGTGAAAAAAATCCTAACTCATATTTTGGACTACCTACAAAATGGATTCTAATTATCAAATGTACTTCAAACCTTCTTTTTTCTAGTATTTGCAATATCCCATTCTTTTACTGCAGACCTTTCTTCTCCCTTCTTTCTCCCCGCATTCTGCATTCTTCATTTAGAAGTTCTGTTTAGTTATCTGAGATTCCTGTCAAAATGGATCTATCCCATTTTCTTTGAAGGAGTTTCTTTCCTTTTATTGATATTGAGACTTAGTGTAAAGGTCACGGAAAGCAGACATTGTGAGTTGTTCTTTTTCCATTTGTAATTTGTCCTTAAAACTCTAAAAGAGAATCAACACTAATTTTTATGTACTAACACTCTAAGAAAGGAATTCTTACTCAGATTAAGATAAAGAAGTGTGCCCTAAGTAAAAGAAAATTGGCATAATGTCAATTTAGTTTCTTGCTTATAATCCCTTACCTAGAAATTCATAGTTTCTGCTGTGCTTAAACATGTTAAAATATGTAAGAAGACGGAATTCCTATTGCTTCTTCAGAATGATAGGTTAAACAACATTTTGATCTTTCAACACTCCGGTTTATACTACAGTATTTGGTAATTCCTGAATAATAAATGGATATGATCCCGTTTGATCTCACTCTTTCTCTGCCTCTTTGTGTGTCTTTCTGTAAAGACAGAAAAATTCTTTTGAGATTCACGTTGTGTAAAGACAAACTAGTTTTGTGAACGTTTCTTATTTCTAAAAGAAACAAAAATCCTCACAGCAAACACACTTTATTCCCTAACAAACTGGTAAGTGCCCTGAAAAAAAGTGGAATGCCTTGGCAAAAAGTGGAAAATAAAGTCGCTCTTGAAAAATTTCTAAATTTCTAGTCACTATTAAAAAAAAAGAGCAATAAAATTGACTCAGTTTTTTTCTTTTTAACTGTACTGGGGATTGAACCCAAGGGCTGGCATATGCTAGCCAAGTCCTTTACCGCTAAGCTATATCAAACTAATTTTTAAATTTCATCTCTGTGTTGTAATAGGCTGGGAATTTTCTCTTTAAAACAATCGACGACTTCCATATATATGTATATACTTACCTCTCTCATTTTTAAGGGTTTTTTTTCATTCTTTTAAAGCTGAATGAAAGCAACAAGTATATAAATGGTAGATAGGAGAAGCAACGAATTATACACAATGTTGGTAGTGAAAGAATTTTTTATGTTTAGGATCTTAAGGAAAAAGATGTTTCATTGTTAGAAAAATAGGGTAATAGGGAAAATATTAAGAACACCATTTACTGGTAATATAGAACTGGAGGATTCTTTGAACAATTATATTTTAAAACCAATGTAATATATACTTTTATAACTAAAAATTATAAACTCTTTACCATCACTAACAATATAAAATAGGAATGTTTAATTCAGTTTTTATAATTTCAAGTGAACAAAACTGTAATTCTCTTTACTCTGAAGATATGCCAAGACCACAAAAATTTGAACATCTTGAAACACCTGCAAACCAGGCAGAAAGGAAACAAAGTTTTCCAAAACAGGCAGATAGAGAAACTTCCAAAAGTTTCTTTGTCTTTTTTATATGAAGTATATATGAATACTCTTATTTTATTGCCTGAAGTGGCAACATTTAAAACTATGTAAGCATTCAAATAATTTAAGCCTGTATACTTTGACCAGAAGATAAAACTAAAAATCAAATGCCAAAACACAGGGTATAAATAATGGAATTATAAGTATTGGAGTCTCTTTTAAAACTGTTACTTGAGATTTAAAAGAAAAACTTGTTTAACTCATGCATTGTGGTAGAAGAGTACAGTTATTTTTCTAAACAATACTGAGAAGACAGAATTTCCTTTAAAGGACACAGGTGTGAGGCTAATAGCAGGGCAAATAATTGGAGCTAAAATTGTGTGTATTTTTATGTCTGTGCATGTGTGTGTGTGTGTGCACGTGTGCACATGTGCCTATCTATAGAGAAAGTGAGGTAAAAGTGAATGGATAAAGAAAATGCGGTGTTTAGACATGATGGAGTGTGACTCCGCCATAAAGAAAGATAAAATTGTGTCCTTTGTAGGAAAATGGATGCACCTTGAGATCACAATGTGAAGTGAAATAAATCAGACACACACGCTTAAAGATCACATTGTTTCTCTTATAAAGGAAACCCAGAGTGAGAATAGAGAATAAATAAAGATAGATCATAGGAAGTAAGGTGATCAGTCTTTCTCAAAGGTGAGAGGATCAAGAGATGGAGAGAGGGGAAAAAGTAGGAGCGATAAGGGGATGAATAAAAGCAATTAGGATGTGTTGTGTACATGTACCAATTCCACACAAGGAATGTAAACATGATGTACTGCACACATGCACAAAAAGGGGCGGATCAAGGGATAAAGGAATAGGCGACGAGGACGGAGGGAAGGGAAAGGGATGAATGAATGAAGATGTGTTATGTACGTGTGTTGCCAATCCACTGCGGGTTCTTTTGCTCGATTCAGGTGGAAATCATGGCTTGGCCAAGTACAGCTCTGCCAGCATCCTGATGTTACAAGGTGACAGCAGTTCACACAGCCAGCTGCTGGTCACTGTTGCTGTCAGCCGTCACTGTCTGACACCAGCGTGTAGTGGACACTGTTGGTTGACTCTGCCATGTGCCAGGTTACTGCTGCTGTTCTTTGCTGAATGCTGGTCTCTGGAGTTTGTCAGTGTTAACTGCTCTGTTTACAGGACTTTTGTAGCTCACACTACCCAAAAAATAAAACATGAGCGGGTTTACAGAACACCAAAGCAAGTCTTTACTATATAGGGCCGGAGCTGCAGCATGGGGTGGACAGCACACAAGAGAAGCCCTCTCAGACTGCAACCCAAGCAGTGCCTGAGAAGTGCTGCTTATAAACCAGATGACTGACCTGTTTCAGTGAGGGTGAAGGCTGAAACTAGGGAACTAGGCTGAAACTAGAAGGCTTGCTGGGAATGCTGGATATGCAAATAAGGGGTCCAAATCCCTTGCTTACTGATTTTATCTGCTCCTGGGTGCTATTCCAATCGTTCCAATTATATTTAAACTTGTAAAAATTAAAAACATTTATATATTTCATTATGGATAAATAACATGTAGGTCTCCCAACTCCACATTTTGCCATACTTTGAATCATTCCTCACTTCCTGGCTGGGGTCAGTGGGGCTACTCTATAGAAACAACAACTCAACTTTAAATCCCCAAGAGCCTTGCTACTTAGAGCGTGGCCCTCATTCCAGCAGCTGCAGCATCCCTGCGAACATGTCAGAAAAGGAAATCGCAGAACCTCCCCAGATCGAATAAATGGAAATTTGCAGTTTAGCAAGATTGGTGGATAATCCACATATATTTTTTAATTTGAGAAGTTTTACCTTACGATATTATTTGTTAAACTTGTCTCTACACAAGTGCATTAGTGGAGATTATTCAGAGCAATAGAAGTATTAGTGTAAATATAGATGTATAGATACAGATATATAGAGCCTACATAAATATAGGGCATCTGTAGATATAGATATCTAGAGTGAAATTCCTTATTAGGAATTGGCTTACACAATAATGGGAACTGATAGTCCTGAGATCCGTTATCTGCAGGTTGGACTCACTTGTGTTCATCTAAATCATATGATATACTCCAAAAGATAACAAGTAGAAGGGACAGTGGCATAGATTCCATTGTGAGGCTGGAAAGTCTGAAAATTAGAAGCGTTAAAGGTAGGAGTCAATATCCCAGCTCACGCACTCAAGCAGAGAGTGAACTCAAGGTTCATCTGCTTTAATTTTTTTTTTAATTTTTAAAATTTATTTATTTTTATTTATTTATTTTAACAAGAGCATGTATTGGTACATTGTATACATAATGTTCATATTCATCATATTTATTTTTTACCTGTACCTTGGTTTTCCCCTCTCTTCCCCACCCCTCCCTTCTGCTCCCCTCTTCCCTATTTATAGCAGATTTATTTATATTTTCCCATTTTTTCCATTTCCTCTTTCTCTCCTTTTTCCCTTTTTCTTTATTGTTCAACTTATCTCCCCAAATCATTGGGTGATTCCCAGTCATGTTGGAGAGAGACCAGCAATTCATATGCTTATCTCATCCAGGAAGCATTCTTGAGGCCACGCTCAAAATTAACATTTAATCAGCTATCTGGGCATCCTGTGGCACAGTCAAGTTGACACATATTAAAAATTGTTACCGCAAGGGACTTTTATAAAGAAAATGTTTGGAGTATGGGTAGCACTTGAATCACATGTACAATACTCTAGGTTTTATCCCCAGTACTTCAAAAAGAATAAAAAGAAAATGTTAGAGTTCTGTCTAGGTTAGTATCTATGCAGATGGACCAAATATCCATTTTTTAAAAAAGTTTTACAATGATTATAAGTGTAGCCTATGTTCTTTGCAAGTAGGTGGCTTAAAAGAAACACACACACACACACACACACACACACACACACTCCTGTGTCTGGCTCCAAGTCGCAAGACAACTCTGGATAAAGTGCGCTGTCTCCTCTCTTCCCCTTTGCCTTACTTTTCCCCAGATGATTGCAGCCATGGAACTAAGTGACTCCTCAGGTCTGATAGATGTTCTTGCTTCACTTCTTCTTTTCCTCTCATCAGAGAGCACATTTAAATACTTTTTCTGAACTTTGAATGACAATAAATCTTCAAAACAGTAGTTTTGTTCATAACTAAGAAGACACCCATTCCGTGTTGGAAAAACAAAAGACCAGAGACCAACCCACACGTCCTTTCTACATCAAATGTCTCTTATAGGATGTATTAGCAGTGGGTTTTACACATCAATAAACAAAAGGTAGACTTTGAGCTACATAAAATTCATGTGGAGAAGAATACTAGAAAAGAAAGCTTGCTACCCTTAAAATATTTGAAATATGATAAGATATATGTCAAGCATCCAATAGAGTTATGTGTTTTCGTGAATTTGTGCATAAGTGTACGTGTGTGTGTGTCTGTGTAGAAACAGGCCTGTGTTTATATGCACAGATATTAAAATAAAATCATAAAATTGACTTTTTACCAAAGCTAAAAGAAATAACAGGTTCAAAGAATATTGGATATTTCAAAGTAGTCACTTCTGGGAAGCTCTAAACTTATTCTAATCAGGTTGTCTCTACAGTTAACAGCTCAGGAATTTCTCTTTAGAATTGCTTACAGTGTTTTCTTTTGACTGTTCCTAGTGGTGGTAAAATTTTGTTACAGAAAATCAATTCCATCCTTAAAGGTTAGTCCAAATATGATCTGAATTGGTGTGAAATTTGGCATAATGCCTTTCTGCTTAGTCTTCACTAAAGAACACGTTCCTGGCAACAGAAGTACTTCATTATAAACCTTTGTCACCTATAAGATGGGCCCCTGGCATGAATCGCAAATGCCATGTTGTGATAAGCCCTACTTGACACATGGGTTAAAAAAATTAAATACATTTTATTCATTAATTTTGAAATGGGAATGCAACAGAATGTAAGAAATACTTAGTTTAGCCTTGAAAAGCAAACTCATCAATCACTCATTAGATAAATGATGCTTCGGACATGTCAATAAAAAGATCGATGGACATGATGTGATCTTACTGTGAGGACACAACTGGATGACACTTTTTTCTTGACCTCATTCAGAATTCAAAGTTTAATCTCTAGTTGTCTAATTGGAATATGTCCGTTTTAAGGAAAATCATTATTGGTAATTTTAAAAGAGTCTTGACATGTTTAAGTATTTCTGTTTTTGAGTGTGATTTATTTGTCTCAGCTTAAAAATAGAATCCATCACCTTCCATTTCAATTTGTGTTTCCATATGTTCTTTTAAAAGGTAGCAGCATTAGTCTAATCAATCAAATGAGAAAAATCAGTAATGTGTAACTCCGTCCCTCATATCCTGATGCCTAGTTAGTCCCCAGAAGGGCTTGACTTGTTCTCAAGAGCACTGGAAGATCCATCTTGGTCTCAGTCTTCCAATTTCTGGTATAGACAGGATATTTTCAGTCTAGATTTTTACAGCCACTGATAATTAATTAGCATGCTCTTCATTTCCAGATTATTTGGATTCTCAATCATTGAACAGTGTTCAGAGAGCTTCATCTTGTTTTAACACAGTTATATGATTACTTAATTTCTCATAAAAATACATAAACGAATTCAAGTCTCTCTGTGCTTCCTTAACTGTAATCACGCCCCAATATCAAACACTAATCACACCTTCGCTGACAATTCCAGTGTTACTTAGTGTTCACCTTCATCTATTCTATGTTTCATTTAAACCAGCTTCAGGTAATCCTATTACCATGATCTTGTGTAACTCTATTCTCTCAGCCTGTAAACATAATCATCACATTTCATTTTTATATTTTTCTACTTTTGTGATGCTTTGTCCTTTAATAAAACCCTCTCTTCCTTATTTGGTGGCTCCATCTTCCGCGTCTAATTCATAGAGCAGACGGCTTTTGTTTCACCGTTTCCTTGCCAGATTATGTTTTTCTCTGTCTTGCATTACCTTGGTCTCCTCTCCTAGAGTGAAAACTGATTGAGGGCCAAAACACCTCATTTATTGCCTTGCATGCATAAATTCTTAAGAATCTATTTTGTTGACCTGACGTACATAGATATGGTATACACAATGTTATTCTACTTAGAAAGTTTCATAAGAAGATGGTAGTTGCTACAGAATATCAGAATGTGTGAAGAGAGAACATTTTGATGCTCAATACTGTGTAGCCATACCCCTTCCTCTAGGGATAGCACAAATGAAGGATTCTAGAAGCAAAAGCATCTGTTATCCAACTGCATGTAATAGCCATATTACTGAAACAAACAGCTCAATATCTCAAGATAATGGTTTTCTTCTTTGAATATGGATATAGTTTGCCTACTATATTTGGTGTGGTTACAGACCCACTCACAGAGGTTTTTTTTAAAAATATAAACTAAATGGGGCAGCATCTAAGAGCAATTTATAAATTTTGCAGTATTACACAAATGGAAGTCTTTAAAAAATGGCAGAAAATGAATGCTAATCCCAGATTTGTGATTTCATAAATATCAAATGATGTCATTGAAAAACATACCTAGTGTGATACTAATAAATAAGGGTGGAAATCTCTTTCTTTTCCCTTTCTCCCATTTCATTGTTAATATATGTGTTATTTGTGATACTTTATGCACCATAAATCTTAAAAGACCATTAATCATCACTTTTTAAAAATGTGAGTTAAGTGAGGAAGTCATTTAATTTAAGTAGGATAATTTAATAGCCATTATTTTTTCCTAATTAGTGTGACCCTGAAACACCACATTTCTTCTCCAGATGTCACTGGGTATTCGATCACCAAAGCATTAATTTTATTTGAGGCTATATTTTTGACTGGCATATGTTTTTATTTGATAGTTTTCCATTTAACTATCAAAAATGGAACTAATACACAAAAGTTTAAATATTAAAGAATTATCAGTAAAACAGAATATACACTATTCAGAATATTTTATTCCTTATCAGGCTTTTAGGGGACTCAACGCATATCTTAGTCTACTGGTTGTTGCTATAACAAAATACCTAAGGCTGAGCGCTTGATGGAGAATAGAGGTTTATTTAGCTCAGAGAGTTGGAGACTCAAGAGTTTAGTGCCTTCATCTACTAAACTCTCATGTAAACTTTATAGCAGATGGCATCACACACCTGGAAAAGATGTAAAAGGGAGATACAATATGGCAAGATAGAAAATAAGGGAATGGGGAGGGGTCAGACTGATTATTTATAAGAACCTACTTATGGAGAAACTAATCTATTCCTGAGACCTGGCCCACTCTTGAGAGGCCAGCGTTGATGCCTCCGTAAGGGCAGTCATGACTGTCCATGATGTAATTTCTGCTTCCTGGGCTCCACCTCTTAAAGGCTTCACTACATTCCAGCATCATTATACAAAGGACCAAGCTGTAAGCATAGAAAGTTGGGGGCCAAACCACATCCACCTTCAAGGTGCTATACTACCTTGAAGACATAGCACCTTCAAGAAGGTAAAACACATCTTATCTGAGGGAAAGACAGAGGCAATGAGAAAGGACATTCTTTCAAGAGAAGTCACCCTATGTAGGAAAGATTGGTTTTGCAAACCTCGAACAACCTCCTTTGCTAACCTTCCATAGAGCTCCTCCATTTTTCTTCATTACTCATATACGACCTTCAATACTCCATTCCTCTCTGTTTCCTCTTCCTCCTCTTCTCCTTCTTCCTCCTCCTCTTCTCCTTTTTCTTCCTCCTCTTCTCTTTTTTCTTCCTCCTCTTCTCCTTCTTCCTCTTCCTCTTCTTCTCTTTCTCTTTCTCCTTCTCCTTCTTCTCCTGAGTCAGGACAGAAGTTCCATGGATCCTGTTTTCACATCTAAATATCCTTCTTCCTCCTGTGTCTTCCGAGGAGTCTTTCCTACTCATTTCTCTTCACCTTTCCTGACAGGGAAGTGCTAGAATAGAAAACACCACACACCCAGCCAGCACACAGTTGTTATTTATAACAATAACAGTAATGAGGAAATCCATGTACTTTTTTAATATAGATGGAGTAAGCCTAAGTATTTAAATCAAGATCAGGTCAAATAAATTTGGAAGGAGCAGAAAGGTGATTTAGTGTTCTTTAAAACAAGCATTACAAAAAAAGCAAGGGGCCAAATCTTAGTAAATATTCATGACATGAAACACTGCTGATTACAGAAACCCTGGTGAAAAGACTAAGTATATTATTAGTAAAGAAGGAGAGGAATGGGACGGAACTACAGAAGCAGCTAATTTTCAAAGCTACAAGGCAAATGGATGAATGACAACTGTTTTAGTAGAGCCTCAGTGGGAACAGCAGAAAAGTAGCTGGAGTCGCTTGCTTATGTTTAGGAATTTGAGTTCACGGTTTCCAGAGAAGGGGAATTGAAGACAGGGTGGTGCCTTATGTAAGTTAAAAAGAGAAAGTCAACTTGAGAAGTGATTTGATCTTTCTTCTACTGTGCAAAAGACTGAATTTTTAAACTCCTTTTGGAGAGGATAAGACTGAACTTCTTCAAATGAAGTACATCAGACATCATGGGAGGTGGAAGAAACACAGGAAACACTGAAATCAATTAACTGTTGAATTTCAGAGTGGTTTCTTCTCCCACTTGACTCTGGACCGTGTAAACAAGCATAAAATTGGCAGATACTTGGTAGACTTTAGATAATTCAAGCTAAAAATCTTGAAAATGCTAACATTAGAAGTTCAGCACAGAACTGCACACAACAGGAGTTGCTCTAGCATGAGTAACATGATTACTCAGCCTTTCTGCGTGCACCAAGCTTCCCAGTAAGATCTTAGCGATTCTCCCCTGAAGGGACAGCAAAAAATCAAGGTACACAAGAAAAAGATTCAACTATCAGACTTGGAGCCCAAAGGAATAAAGATGAAATATCAAAGAAAATATCAATCAACTTATGAAAAATGAACAAGTAGTTATGTAAAGGAACAATTAAAAATTTAACAAGATTGTAAAAATTCAAAACACGATAGGATATAAAAAATTTAAGAGTACTTTTAGAAAATGAAGTTTAGAAAATCTAGAAAGCTGTGCATAACAATGCAGAAGAGATGGAATTTGGACAAATGGACAAATTTTTTTTTTTTTAATGCAAGCAGTCTAACGAGAGCAGGGAAAACTTCAACAAAAGAAAGAGCAGAAAATAAGTTTTTTTAAAAAAATTAGAAGAGTAGTTTGTGAAACGTCTAAGACCTAAATGTTGAGCATGTTCACACTGAAAGAGACCAATGAGTGTTGAAGTCTATGGATGGAAATCAAATAATGTCAAGTAATTATAGTGAAATTTTATAGCATTAGATTTAAAGGGAAACTACTTTCCAGAGATAAGAGGAGGTTTCCCACAAAAATAATATATAGTAATTATTCCAAAATTGAAAAGTAGCTATGAAAGCTAAAAATCTAACAAAAATTTAAATATTAAAGGAAAAGTTATTTTTGACATGGAATTCTATAGACAGTTATGTTAATTATTAAGTATGTAGTTAAAAGACATAGATATTCAGGGTTTACAAAAATTAACCAGGTGTGCATTGTGTTTCCAAAAGATACTAAGAAATGTGCTCCATTAAAAAGAGGAAGTAAACCAATGACAAAGACAAAGATTCCACGGACATAAGTGAATGTGTTTAAATGAGTGCAGGCCTGAAGGGTTTCATGTGGTTCACCAAAAGCCACAGACAAGGTCCAACCACTGAGAGAGGCGTGGAAAGAGGCAGTAGTGTTGGAAGAGCAGTCCAGGGTTGATTTTTTTTAAAGATAACAATTGAGAGCATTATCATTGTGTTTGAACCTATTAAAAGGTCTGAACAACTAAAATGCATCAAATAAGCAACAGAATAAATTTAAACATACACATTGTAAAGAAAATAAAATGCTGCATAAGGACAGAAAACGACCATGAAGGTTGCATAACTCAATTGTGAATGGTTCTTACATATTCATAATAAAATACACAGAACATTTTTGATCTAAAATTGCAAGATTTTGATACTGGAGCACACGTGTGGAAAGTATATGTGTGATAATACTGAGGAAGTGCCACCTCCTGTACCAGAAAGACAAAAGACAATTCTCTGAGGTGAGAAGAAAGAGTTTAGCATAGCTATTTGTTGTCGAAGTGTAAAGGAAAACAACAAAGTAATTAGCTGGTAAGGGAAGTAGCAGTTGTGTTTAAAGAATGCCACTCAAAGAAGGAGGATCAATACAATTCTTAATCAGCCTTGAAGTATCATGCAAAACTATGTCTCTAATCCCAGGATTCTGAGAGGCTGAGGCAGGAGAATTACAAGTTCAAGCCCAGCCTGGGCAATTTAATGACTTACTGAGATTCTGACTGGAAAATAAATAAATTAATAATGGGCTGTGGATGTAGCTCCATGAGGAGACCCTGAGTTCAATTTTCAATATGGGAGAAAAAGTAATAGATGCTAAATTTGATGGCATATTGTCACTAGTAGTTATAGTTTTTTAACATAGAAATAGAAAACAAAATATGGAAGCAAAGGAAAAACGTATTTAGAAGAAACCCTCTGCACGTATATTTTAGATCCTAATTACCACTCACTCCATCATGGAGCTGAATTTCTTATATTTTAAAGTTGTCCATGACCATCCAGTACTTAAAAGTGAACAAAGCATTAACAGAATTTCTGTCCAGCCCAGTATGGGTGCACAAACCTGTAACCCTAGCACCCTGAGAAGCTGTAGCAGGAAGATCACAAGATCAAGCCCAACTCTGGCAGTTTAACAGCATAACAAGACCCTGTTTCAAAATAAAAACACAAAAGGGTTGGGGATGTAGCTCAGTGTGAAGACTCTGGTTTCAATCCCCAGTATTGCCAAAGCCCCCCCAGAACTTTGGTCCAATTATTTGCACAGCACGGACAGGTCAATGTGTGGTGCAATGAAAGCTGTTTCCTGAATGCCCAGCCTTGGAAAGTGAGTGGGGAAGGGCTGGATGAGAATGCAGAAAGTAACGAATAATAGACAAAGTATTATGTTTTTATTTCAGGGAATGGTCATTTTCAGACAGAAATATTAACAATGTAATCTCTCTCTCTCCCCGTCCCCCCCTTCTTTTAACATTTTTTTTCTATTTCCTCTCTCTACCATCCCTGTGTCTGGCTCTCTCTTTCTCCATACTTCCACTATATATATTCTTTTAAACTGTGTGTACTTAAGTTGAGAAATTGTGTAGCTCAGTAAATCTGTGGTAAGATGAGTTGAAATATTTATCCTCAAATTGGTTCATCTTGGGAACAAGAACAGACAAATGGTTCCTGGAATATGTGGATCCTTGTAAAGCTCACCCAGGCATCATTTATTGCTAGTAGATTTTTCCTCTGCATTCTGATAAAGCTAGATGGAGATCTGGAAGGTGAGATTCACCAAACAATACGTCTATAAGGACGGCACGTCCCTGTCAGGCTGTGGACAAAGGGCTGAGAAGACAGAACTTAGTGTAAAGTGAGTAGTTTTATGAAGATGCCAAGTTTCCAAATAAGATTTATGGACTTAACAATTTCTCCCATATTCCATTATTTCACTAGTCTCATCCAACTCTGTTATTCTGTTATTCTACTTTTTCTGATATTGTGTTTCTTAAAATTGTAGGTAATCTCAGAATAGGAGTTATCCGAGATAAATATATAAAAATGGTTTAGAAAATTCAAAAATAGGATCCTTTGATATTAAATTCACATGTGCTATATTTCTATATTTTTGACTTCAAATAAAACATCATGACCCCAAATGGAAAAAAAAAAATGACATTGCCGACAAATGTCTGAAATTCAGCCATAAATATCTGTCCCTAAATATGGAGCTGGCGTATGGATGGAAATTGCTGTGAAGGAAGTTAAACGACAATATATAAATGACCTGAGATCACTTATACTGCTAAACACCTATCTTTCACTAACATTTATTAACATTAATGTAATTAGCCATGGAATGTGCAATGAAAAGAGCACAGTGCCATCAAGGAGAAGACCTACATGTGTCTTTTTGGGTTTCCACTTACAAGCATTGCAAACTTGGGAAAATAGTGTATTTTTATGATCTGTGTTACCTAAGTTGTAAAACAAGGGTACTAATGCCTACTCATACATTTGTGTAGCTATTATGGAACAGAAAACTGGAGATTAAATATATATATAATATATTTACATGCATATTATGATTACCACACATTCTTCCATAAGAGGACATAAAATATTGTATGTAATGGTCAGCATCAAAAAATCATAAGCTGATGAAGCCATGTGCACAGGGGAGGCCGGGAGTGAGTTTCAAATTTGAGAGCTGAGAGTGTGAAAGATTACTAAAAACAAAACATTTTAAAGAGTCATGAGTTAATCTGTGAACATCCTTAGACTCTTTATTTTCAAAGAAATAGAAATCTATTGGTTTCCTAAAATATGATAGATACTCAGAATTGGAGGACCAAAATTGGACAAGCAGAAGGAATATTATATAAAGGGCAAAATATGTTATTTGTATTTAAGGAACTCAAGATTTTGATAGCTCTCTGAAGATACTCTTTTTTGATAGCCCAAGAAGTAAGCAGCAGTCGCTAGGGGAATGAGGGCTAAGTCCCACCATTGCTAGAACAAATTTTGCAAGCTCATTCATTTGTAAAGGGAGTTAATGTTTTAGAAATGTGGTCCATTACAGGCTGTGGGAGAATTCTGAACAGAACTGACATAGATGAACAAAATTTGGTTTGAGAACATGGGAATTAGGAAAGGCTGCATGGCTGGTGTGATGGAATCCGTAACTCAACACTGAGGCACCACACCAAGCTTATGTGTTAGCACTATCAATACCCTCCGGTGGCTGATGCTAAATTTAATGATGTCCTATAAATAAAAGTCTACACCATGAAGTTTATTAGTATTCTCAAGAGTAAGTTTTACATCCATTTCTTTCATGCAAGGCACATACATTCTCACAGATTGAGACAGTTTAGATTACGAATGCCCACCACCAGCTCCATGTTCTCAGAGGTGGGGCTTTCAGAAGATGACTGAATTATGGAGGCGCTACAGATGGCTTGCTGGTAGGATGTGGGGCATGGTTAGAGTTGGGTCCCAGGGATGATTTCACCTTTTGTATGATTTCACCCTTTCTGGCTTTGCCCTTTGCTCTATGCTTCTGGACAGCCATGATGTGAGCAGCTGTCTACTGCCAGGCCCTTCTTCCGTGCCATTTCTGTGTTTAAGCCAGCTAAACATGAGCTGAAACTTCTAAGCTGTGAGCCAAAATAAACCTCTCTTCCTTTAAGCAGCGAGTGTCAGGTATTTGACCAGTGAGAAAATTGACTTAGACATAGATAGAGAAATAGCTAGAAAGATAGACGATAGATAGATATATGATGTGTAATAGTTTGACGATAAGAGTATGAAAGTTTATACATTTTTATTTACATATATTTTACAGTGTAAGAAATACTGTATAACCGACTGCTTGAAAACAAAATAAACTGCAATTACTTTCACATTATCAGTAGCAATTTGCATTAAACTTGGAGAAAAATTTATGAAATTCAAATAAAGAAAGCAAAGGAAAACTGTGCAACAACTTTATGAATTTGTTTTGTGTTTTTGTGTTGTTTGATGTGTTTTTAAAGGTTGTGAAGAACGGTTTCATTTCTTAAATGATGTATTTTCCATGCCGTATTGTTAAAATGTTCTCTAATTACTGATCAGTGAGTAAAAAGTAATTAAAATCGAATACTTGTGATGAATTAATTTAGCTTATTAAAATAGATCAATCATTTCTATCAAAATAGCAAATATAGTAGATTTTAAACAAATGTTTATGAAGAATACGATTTCATATTCAAATCAGATGACTATCATGAATGTTTTTTGTTAAAAGCTGGATTTTTTTTCTTTCAAGTTATTTCTCCATAGCATGGATAAGTTAGATCATTGACCGAATATAGAATTGCTGCTTAGATAATCAAGGGAACTATTATCAAACCTTATACACTGGAGTTTTCCAAACAGGGCCCTCCGTACTCAATAATCAACATTCAGAATTGTGCCTAAAACTAAACTTTAAAGAGTAGTCTTATTTTTTTATGAACTTTTTGAATGGAGCCATCTGTTTTACAGAAACCTGTTTGATTACAGGAACATCATAATACCTCTTCTTCAAGTTGTGGATTTTATTCACTGTTAAAAAGTAAAACACATAAAACTTAGTAATATTTTTGTATGAATTCTTCATATTACATGTTTTGTGTGAACTAAAACACAAAGAACTGAAGTTCACACTGCTTATTTTGAAACCCAAGATTCAAATTCCAGAGGACTTTGATTTGTATGTTCATGCAATTTAGCCGTAGAGTCAATAAAAATATAAAAGAAAGTCAATAGAGAAAATGAATTCTACTTATATATATTCTACTTGTATATTAAAAACAAAAAAATTTGAAAGACCAATATCGTTCTAGACCTAGATAGTAATTGTTGAAGCAATGATAATTATTCTATAATAAACCTACAGTTTTAAAAAAGCCAGGGTAGTGTTATGTAAGTAACCTGAATAAAGACAGTTTTATTTTTATTTAGTTTATTTGAACTACTGAAACTAATTGTGCATTTTTCCTACTGTTTATCTTTTTGCATTTCTTCACACAGTCCCTTAGAGTTAATAGGCCTCACACATATGAACATTACATTCTCATTTTTCTGTCAGACTCTTTCAACAATATATATTCGCTGCTTTATATTTGAACTCTACAAACTCCTTGGATATATGAGATTCATTTCCAATCTCACATCCACAGGTTCTATATAGGATAAGCTTTTGGAATCTGTAATAGTTTAAAATTATGTGAAATACAATTTCAATGGAAAACAAAAATAACCACAAATTTAAAGTTTCAGAAATGACTTTGAAGATACATGGATTTCTCTAAAATGAGTTTGTGGGCTGTCAATCGAGGAAAACATTCATATTTTAGGTGCACAGTTACTTAACTTCCACTCAGTCCTCCTTTCTCTTTATGTATTCCACAGTTCTGTGAGGTCATGCAGAAACAGTGTTAAATAATATTCTCTGGAATGAAGAAGAAAATATTTGAACATGTTCTCCCATTTGGATAATAAAAGACTATGCTTTTGAAATGTAAACATGATGAACTTCTGTGACCAGAAAAAATCTTTTGCAAATATTGTGAGTCTATTAACAACAAGAAAAACTATATGGGTATCTGTGAATGTATACTTACAAGATTGCTAGTTTTAATGTTGAGAAAATTATGAAAATATCACAGAAAGACCAATTAATTTAATTCAAGTCAGACAACATGAACAAAAAACTAGTCAACAGAAAAACAAGCAAAGACTCACATAAGAAAGATCCTATCAATATGAGCTTATCTGGAAAATTTTTAGAGTATGTTTCTTGTACCCCCATAAATGTTTTGAAAAAATAAATTTGTATCTATCTACATAATTATATACATATATACATAATAGGAGTCTGAAGTCAGCTAAATGTTAATATTCCAAATGGCTTTGCACAGATAAATTATTCCTAAAGGCAAAATATTCATTTTTTTCTAGGTACCAAGAAAAAAGGTAAAAAAAAAAAAGAACAAAACTGTATTTTAGGATTATTTTTGAATACTGAAGATGGAATGGAGAAGGTAGCGGCAAAATTTCACCCTTCATTTACTCTACACAATAAATCAACTCTTTCAATTTCATTACTAATGAGGTTTTGTGGACTACTTGATATGATAGATCTATGTGAGTGCATTAAGGAAATTGGGATGCTTTCCTGGGTAGACTTTATTACCTTTCTACTTCATGGGCCTGCAGGGAGACTGGAGCTACACCTATACGTGAGTTTGTTATTTATTTGTGTAAGCTAATCAGAGCATAAACCTTTGAATTTTTACATGTGGCATTTGAAAATAGGAAGAATTAACATATTATTCTAGTCTCCATGATGGAGCTTGTCTGCAAATTATGTGCTGTGATAAGGAGGGTGGTGTCAACTCAACTGACTTTGTGGTTTTTCAAAGGGATGGGTGGAGTATACTTCCAGTTAAGTATAGGTCGGTCATGGAGGTATGGCCTTGGGATTTATGCCTGGTTCCCCTCTTAACACTATGCTCTTCTCTGCTTCCCAGCCCCCATAAACTAAGTAGATTTTGCACTACCATGTCTTTCCATCTTTCCTCTCTGCTATGATGATTCTGCCTTGGAGGCTGCCAACCACGGATTGAATTTTCTGAAACCATAAGCCAAAAGCCAGATTAAACACTTTTAGTTGTAGGTGTCAGGTATTGTGTCCCACCAACAAGAAACTTGACTAACATAAAATTGGTACCAGAAAATTTGGGGCATTTCTGTGACTGTACCAGACTATGGGTTTCAGAAGTTTTTGGATCTGCTTTGCAGGGGGTATTCGGGGAGTTTTGGAGATGTGGGCTAGAGAAACCTTAGAGTGCTGTACGAAGAGCCTGATAGATGACTCGGGTCAGAGGTCAGTGGTTCAGAATGTGAATAGGAATGTAGGTAGTAAATACCAGGCCCAGGAGGTTTCCGTTGAGAACAAGGACTTCCCTGACGATTAGACTAGAGATGCAGCGTGACAAAATAAAAACTACCCACTTTCCCCTCCTGTGCTGAAACTTTGTAGGAGGCTGAGATTAAGGAAAGTGGACTAATTGATTTTAAAGAAGAAATTCAAGGGCCGTTTCACATTCAGACTGTGGCATAGATACTAGTGCCTGCTTTTTGCCAAATGTATAGTGAAAGTTGGAGAAACATTTGAAAACATTAACTTTTGGACTAGAAGGAACCATATAAAAAATTGATGCCAAAGGAGATGTGGCTGCTAAAGATAGTAGCTCCCTTAAAAGAAACCAAGTAATGCAAACAGTAATAAGGAGAAATATGCCTTGAGGGCATCTCAGAAATCAGTAAGATCCCACTCACTGCAGACTCAGGAGTGCAAAACTGTCAACCTTTCATTTGAGAAGAGAACCCCATGGATCCCTGCTTGAGCAATCTTTCCTAGATAGTTGTCTCCTAGGATTCATTTTAACCATGCTTAGTCATCCAGGCACTCAGAGATTGCTACAGCCATGGTCCAAGAGGGCCTGACTACTGCTCTCACTGACAGTGGTCCTTGGTGTTTTCAGGACAATGCTGGTTTTCCTGGCTTGTGGAATGCAAGAGTTGTGCAGTCAGGGAGGCTTCCATGTATATTTTGAAGGAAGGCTTGGGAGACTAGGGAGGGGAGCTCTGAGAGGACAGTGCATAGAGCTGTGGGAAAACAAGTACGGTATAGATCCCAGGAAGTCAGAGATGTGAGAAATATAGGAAGCCTGCTGAGGAAAGCTGTAGGGTGTGAACAGACCCCTCCCCAAAGAGAAGCCTTGTGGGCTATAACCCGCAAAGTCATAGGGATGGAGTGGCCCAACCCCTTTGAAAATTGTATTTACCAACATGTGCTCCAGACCTCAGATATGGAGCTACAGGACTTAATGTTTACCTTTCTGGGTTTTGGTCTTGCTTTGTCCTATTCATTTTTATCCCACCATTCTTCTCTTTTGGAATGGGAATGTTTATGCTGTACCATTGTAGCTTGGGATTATATTACTTTTATTTAATTTTCACAGAGGTTCCTAGCTAAGACTTTGGCTTGAGTCTTAGAAGAGATTTTGACTTGAGATTCTGAACAATGTTGAACCTGGTGGAATTTTGGAAAGGGATGATTTTATTTTGAGTTTTGTACAGGATGGTTGTATATGTAAGTTGGAATTATGAACTTGTTCTTGTCTTTATTTGGAGATTAAGTATCATTTAAGGAGATGTGTTTGAGTATCAAATTGACAAGGGGTGTGATGTGGTGGTTAGGGTGGTGTTAGCCTACTTGATTGGCATTAGGATCTTCCCAGAGAATAGTTGGAGCACATTTCTGGGTATATCTGAGTGAGCCAAGGAGGTATGGCTTTGAGGGCATATCTGCCCCTTCCCCCTTCCTACTTGGTTCTGTTTCCTTACCCTGTGTCCCAGGCGTCATAAACTGAGCAGCTTTACTCACTACACCTCTCTGCCATGATATTTTTGCCTTAGAGTCAGCCAACCATAGACTGAATCCCATGAAATCATGAGTGCAATTTCTTTCTTTAAATTATGGTTATCACCTATTGTGTCCCAGTGATGAGAAAATTGACTAATATTGAAAATTATATTTCCTGTCCTGGGTAAATACTGGACAAACCATCTTTTAGGTTAACTGGAATATTAAAGGGTAGACTGACAGCTGGGCATTTTGTAGATGCAATTGAGAAGATGTGCATTTCAGGAACTAGGATTTGGAACACATTCACCCACTAACTCCAAAGCAATGAACAAGAAAGGAGTTAAGATATGCCATCTCTTGAAAAAAGACACTTCATATTGCAAGTAATTTTGAAAAGGCAAAAACAGTAGAATCATTCCACATGACAAGTAGCCTTTGCAAAGCCGACAGCTGATCCAATCTGTCCCATAGAGTGTATAATAACTAAAATATCATTAAAAAGTACAAAAAAGAATTTCACAACTATGAATGAGGGTAAGAGGATAACTAATATTTTTAAACAGGGTGTATTATTTATACTGTTAGTAGTTTGACATGAAATGTTATATTATAGCCATATTTTAACTGTCAGTGATACCTCTGCCTTCCTCCTTTTTTAGGCAGTGGTGAATAGTGTTCACAGTTAAAATACAAAAATGAACCAGACCAAATGTACCTACTTAATGGTTCACAGCAAAGTGTTGTCTTTGGAAAAGCAGCACCTGCATTACCTGAAAACTCACTAGACAAGCAAATTACCAGCCTCAGCTGAGACCTACTGAACCAGACACCCTGGGGATGGATTCTAGTCCGGAAGCTCTGAGGCTCTGTCTCTCATGTGGTAGTATGAAAACTCCTTCCTCAGTAAGTCAGTGTGTCCCCAAGTCCTTAGTTTTAAAACCTAAAATAGTTACTTCACTTTCAATGGTGAGATAGCATCAATACCTCCATGTGAATGTCCTAGATATCACATTCCTCTGTCAACAAACTATTCATGTCTTATCTGATCTGAGTCTCATAGTTTCAGCACAAATTTTGAAAAAATGGAGACTCATAACTACGTTTACTCCAATTTGTATGTGGATATTACCTTCATAAAAATTATTTACATTTAAATGTAGGCCCCGTGGAGACATATAAAAATTTAGCTCTTCCTCGAGTGGTGGCTTTTTAAAGTGTCTTATTATTTCAGAAATTTATCTTCATTTTGGACCAAGTGCACAAAGCCTATTCATTAATACATACTATTTTTGTCATAACACAGGATTATGAGTATTTTCTCTAATTGATCAATTCAGCAGTACATCAAGGAAAGTAGGATAAACATGATACATCTTCTTAGTAACCTAAAATTTGTGAAAAGAGGAAATGCATAGAAAATTTTAGTTCTGCGTAAGGTTGGACTCAACATCCTCCAAGGTTCCTTTTGATTCAGACCACAGAATTTTAATTTACAGATGCTTGGACTGTGTTGAGTGGCCAGCAGCTTAAGGAAAAAGAGTTTACCACACAACACAAAGGGAGCCGAGAGCAAAACCTCGCTGGAACAGTTCTTGACACAAAGTTTGTTAAGATCTGGATCAAGCATTCTGCTACCAAAGAGGAACGACTTTTTGAGATCTCAGAGGACTCCTGAGGAAGAAGACAAGCAATAAATTTCTAAGTTTCCATGATTTTTCCACTGAAATTTATTCTGCAGCGTGCAGCAAATCAGGGGAGAAAAGTTAAAATGAATTTTTAAACAAAAATAAGATAAAAGTGGGGGGAAGGCAAAGTTCCTGGCAAGATCCTCCCTGCTTTGGGCTGCAGTGGTCTTTCTCCAAGATGAAGGCAGCGCTAAGGCTTCGTCCTGCCCGTAGGAATTCGGTGATCAGGCAGAGTTACTCAGTTTAGCAACAGGTGCTTGGAATTTCAGCTGGTGCCTCTTTCCTTTTTAAACAGTTGTAATTTAACCTAAAATCATGTTGTAGTTATCTGAGTAGCAATCAGCTAATGAGCTACTAACTTGTTTTATTTGCTTTGGAATGAACTGAGTGTAAAGAATTAGGGCCAAGGTGTGACCTGTCACACAACCTTAGGGAAAAAGGAAGCAAGATGTTTTAAGCTTTAGGAGAACATTAACGCTCTAATGTGGATGTTTTTGCACTTAGGGACTGAGAAAGGTTCAGGTACAGCAAGGTATGCTAATAAAGGGCTACCCAGGAAGCAGTTAATTAAAAGTGCTGTATTTGTTTTCTACTGTTGTCGTGACAAACTACAACAAACTTAGAGGCTCACAAAGCACAAATTTGTTATACAGATCTGGAGGGTGGAAGTTCATTATAGGTCTTCTTGAATTGAAATCAAGATGTCGGCAGAGCTGCATTCCTTTCTGGAGGTTTTAGAGGAAATCTATTTGGTAGTATTTTCCTGCTATTATGGGGTCTTCACGATTGTTAACTCATGATCTTCTCCACCAGGAAAGCTAGTAATGCCACTCTTCTGCCTAAGCGTACTTCTGAAGCTACTTTTCCTCTGACTGCCCTCTTCTACCTCCAATGTCTTTGCTTTGGGCCCAGCTGAATAAAAGCAGCATAATCTCCCATCAGTAGGTCCCTGCATCAAGTCACATCTCAGTGTGCCATCTCAGCTGGCATATTGACAAATTCCGATGTTAGGACATTGAAATCTTCTGGAAATGTTCACTTTGCAGGGGTAGAAGAGGAAGACACAGGGAATTGCTTTTACCACTTCCCACCATGAAGCATACCAGGGAAGCAAAGACAGCTTTCCAAATGAAATCAAGTGTGATCAGGAGAAAGATGAGGGATTGGAAGGAGAAGAGTGACATACTTTACTACTGCTTAATATAGTGCAATACGTGGCATAGCTTATGTAGTCTTGATCTTTCAAACTTACTTTGTCACTTTTCCTCACCTTCCCGAGATGATTAACCATCCTCTATGGACTGCAGCAATGCATATATGTATTTTTGTGTTTGTCATGTGTGTGTATACATATAAACAGCATGTGTGTGCATATTTATTTATTCAAAAGATAAATATAATTTAAAAAAAGAGAAGAAATAGCATTGCAAAAAAATTTGTGATCAAGAATTTACATAAATTGTGCATTCACATGCACCACAAATTCAGAAAAGGGTGTCTCAGCATTTGAGAAACCAAAAACTTGTAAATAGAAAACAGCCAGAAACACTTAGACTGCATTCCCGACTATGTTATAAATGAGCAGGGTGATTATCTGTGTTAATGACAAGTCCATTTACCTTGACGACCTCACATTCTATCTCTTTCAAATAAAGACATTAATGTAACCTAACCTGTGAGAGTGAACTATATAATGTGCAGAACGCTTGAACCAATTTTGCCGTACAGTAGGTGCTCAAAAAAGTGTTCAGTTATTATTAATATTAATGTCGAGCATTATGAGTCATTATTAGTAGTTGTAATATGGTTTAGGTGACACAGTCCATTTTCAGCACTTTTTCCCAAGAGTGGGATCTAAAATAACCCAAAAATAATCCTCTGTGAGCTCCACTGCACTGATGGTAATTGGTACTGTGGGAAATCACGAACAGGAAACCTAAAATTCATTATGGCGTGTTGTTTCTCAGTGCTGAACATTAAAAATGCTGAGCTCTCTAATCCGGAATAAAGACAATTTGACCTCCAGCTTTTACTGCCTTCTTTGTTGCAGCTGCTCAAAATATCTCCACCACAGCAGCCACACAAAGAAACGTTCTTCTGTTCACAGTTAAGCTGGAATAGACAGCACCGCTTCTTGGCCAACAAATTTCATGTTTTGTGAGTCGTCGCCAAATGTATTCAGATTCGATGCCGCACATGACAAAGCTGGAAAAGGAATTTTGTGGAGAGTGGGACAGGAACCTTCTTCCTGTTTGTTCCCTGGAACTCAACAGTTCAACTTAGTGAGAAAAATTTTATTTTGCTGAAAACCAGGAGAAATTTCATAGAAAATTTAAATATGACTTCCATTGAATCTGAAATAGGAGTTTCAAAGAAAGATTAAAAAAAAATTTCCTTGTGAAGGAGATGGTCATTGTGGAAGCGATTGTGAAACAGATTATTTTTTAAAGAAAAAAATCCTTCATCTTGAAATGTTTAGAATGTCTTGACCTTCATTGACCCCTTAACATTATCTGGAAAAGATCTACAGTTAGCTGACTTTCTATTAACCCAACTTTTTACTCTGCAATACCAAATGTTGCGTTAAATACTTGCGGAATGCAGTGCTGGGAGGGGCAGGAAGGGGTCAATAAGAAATACGAAAGACTCAGTCTACCTTCTGTCTTTAAAATGATTTTCAAGTACTGCAAATCATTTTTCAGAGGTTTTCAGGTTAAGAATTCATGAGTTTTATAGGCATTTTTGTACATAGCAAATTGATAATAGGAAAATAATATTCATTCTTTAGTTCTCTGTATTGAATAGAATTGCTATAGTGTAGAATGATAATTTAAAATGCATTTTGCCTCAGGTAATTACTTGGGAAATTTCATTGAGGAGGTTTTAGTGTAAAATAATATTATTTTCCTGGAAATTATCCTCAAAATTTTTCTTATTTATCTTCACATTCCAAAAAAAAAAAAAAAAACCAAAACTAATTGAAATTTAAATTGTATTTCTCTTGGAAATTAATAAAGTCTTTAGTGAAAATCTTGGGTAATTAATTTTTGGTTGTACTTTTATTCATGTAATTTAATACAGAATTTGCATGCTATTGTTCATCTTTCAGATTGTAAATTGCTTTCTATTTCTCATTGAGTATTATTCAACAAGCTAAACAAAGACTATAACAAATGCTTTTGGTCATAGATGATGCGTAGAATACAAGAATGTTGAGACTCTGAATCTTAGGGAGCAAAGCTTTGTCATAAAAACTACCTAACATTTTTTGTTACCACTCTGATAGTAATAAGATTGAGTTCTAGACAAATAATTTTATATTTATATATATTCTGAAAAATAATTTTAATAAACATTTTGAAAATATCATCTTTCAGGCAATAATAAGAATTCTTTTAAGGACTCCTATCAGAACGTCTCAAAGAGATGGTGCAAATATATTATGATTTTTTTCAGAGATTTTCGAAATATCAGGGCTAAAATATTTATGAATTATTTTCTTCTGGAATTTCTTTATAACATTCCAGATTCTTGCTCATTCAAAGCATGTTGGGATTTTAAAGTCTAACAGTTGTGTGTCCACACAGTACTGCCCAACCTAACTAATAACTAAGAGCCAGCAAAATCTCTTCTGTGGCTTTAGCAGGAAAGGCTCGGGGTAAAAATCATCCAGATTGATATCATGAAGAGGCAGAAGTTTGTACCACAAATTTATCCCATTTAGTATATTCTTTTACCTTTATCAATACTTTTTTTGGGAATGAAAGATTTTCTTTTTCTGATGGTTCTAAAATGATGTTTCATTCTAAAATTGTTTCCTATATTTTAAAATATTTTTCTTTAAAATTTTTACTGAACTTCTCTTTTATGAATTTTTATTTCAAAATGTATGATGTAACATAATATATTTTAAAGTTAATTTTATCAGTATGTGTTTGTAACACATATGATTACATTTATTTTGGGGGAATTGATACACAGAAGTAGAGCTTGTCTTGATTACTTTTGGTCTCCTTCCTGTCTTCCCTCTTCTCCCTTCACTTCGTTTCCTTTTCCTAACTCCGAAAAATATTTGCCTTCCTGTTTCCCGCCTTCTCTTCTTTATTTGTTCTTTATTTACACTGTCGGCTTCTCATATATATTAGAAAAACCGGGTGTGTCTGTCTTAATTCAGTTAATGTTATGATCTCAAGATCCATTTTCCTACAAATAACTTGAATTCTACCGACGAAAGGGGTTGGGGAGGAAGAAAAGAAGGATGAGGAAAGTACAGTGATTAATCAAGTATATATCTCATTATTCTGTAATGCTAATGTCCACCAGTGAAAAAGAGAGACATGTACAATCCTACTTCACTTCTTACCTGGTGTGTGGTCTTGGAAATATCTCTCAATTTGTTTTTAATTTCTGTTAATCATTCTAACTTACTCATGGTTATGGGAATTCATGATAGAAAGACTTCAACGCATCTAATCGATTTTAAGAAGTTAGAATGGTAAGAAATGCTAGCTGTTTTCCCTCACTGTATAGTTTAAGAAAGCAAATTTTTATAACATTTGTTACCAAGTTTACACTGGAGAAGATACAGCAGTTGTGAACAAAATAAAAATTCTGGTGGATCTTATATGGACCCAAACGCCATTCCATCATGGATTAAGACAATAAAACACAAAATATAATTACAGTCTAACACTTCTTTTCTCCCTTCAAATTCAGAAGAAAAAAAAACCTGAAAAAATGCTCTTTTACTTTTTCCATAGGCAATATTACTCCTTTATTATTTTCTTTTTGAAGACTATATTCGGTATTCTCTTGAGGTGACTTCATAGGCATAAGAATGTAACTGGACAGGAGGGTCGGGGTCTAGGAGACACGCAGCGATAACTGTTTTGGCTTCCTGACCTTCTGCTAAAAGCTGACGGGAGGCTCCTGGTAATAAGTTGTTCTTGCTCAAGATACTTTGTTTGGAAAAGAGGCAGTGACAGCCAATTACCAAATGATGTTTTCTTAATTCATAGGTCCATGCAATGAATAGTAAGCATGCAGTAAATAGTAAGTACCCTGTGCTATGGGGTGGAGAAATAATGATGAAAAATGTATATACTGATTCTTCCCTCCTTAATCTTGCAATACAGAGAAGTTAATAAAAGATTCAGAGATCCTAATGTGCAGGCCTATGTGTCGTGTCATTAGGGCACAAAATGGTTATCTTTCTCAGAAAGGAGCAGAGCCTCCTAAAACAAGTGATGCCACAGAAATGCCTACTTATTGAGGCAAGAGTATATCAAAGACATGAAACAACTCCAGAGGCTTTGCAGAAATACTTAGAGAATTTCCAGAACATGGCATGGCTGGAGGATATGGACCAGCGCGATATTGGTAAAGGATGAATATGAAAGTTAATCAGGGGTGAGATAACACAAGGCTGCAAAGAACGTGTTAGCACATTGTTAATCAAACTCAGAGAAAAACGAATGGAGAGCAGATCATTAATATCTAGATGTTCCTCCAAAGTCTCATGTGCTTGGAAGTGGTGCTTTTAAAAAGAGACTGCATGGTGGGACGACTTGCTGTTAGGAAGAGGCAGGTCACTGGGGCATGATCTGGAAGGGTTTGTCTCCCTCCCCGTCTCCTCCCTTCACTCTGTTTGCTTCCTGCCCATCATGCCAATGCGACCAATTCCCTCCAGGACCTTCTGTCATGGCCTTCTGCTTTGGAGCCACACAACTGTGGCCTGAAACATGCGCCCAAATAAACCTCTCCTACATTAAGCTGTGAGTGTAGGGTATTTTGTCCAAGCAACAAGGAACATGACTAAAACAGAGTGAAAGAGTCTAAGCATGCATCAAAAGTTTTGTTTTGGAAAAAGGGAATTATCAAAGTAGATAGCACTTAAGTCTTCCAATGTTTCTTTTAAGTCTCTATAATGTGACTATTTAGAGAAAAAGGATTTCCTCTAATACTGAAGTTTAGTAAAGCCCCAGTCACACACAAATTCATTAGGACCAATCTCTACCAAAAAATGAAAATACTAGTACTAGTATATTTTCATCACAGGTAAATTCACTTGGTTTAACCTTTATTAATATGTCCTATTTTCTAAATTCTACATCACTGAAAAGCCTCCCATCACTTTCCCTCCTAAGTCATCCTTAGAAGAAGATTGGCTTTCAAAACAAATATATTGTTTTAGTAATAAAAATTAAAAAGAAACTCTTAAGAAGTTTAAAATATTTGGTATTCTCTAAGTAATTTGGAGTCTTAGTTTTTCTATTTCTAGCCTCTGATGAAGCCTGAAAGACCAAGAACAGAAACAATACTGAAAATGTGCCTTACTACCAGCTGCACAGGCCTCATTTAAGAGCCTATTATAAATGCACACTTTCCACCCAGTTTCAGACCTATTTATTAGTATTTCCAGCAGAACTGCAAAATCAGTCTTTCGTGAAACAATTCTTATACTCACTGAGGTCAAGGAAGCACTAGTCTAAATAATAGCTGTGAAAATAAATTCTCTGCTTATTATCAAAAGGCTAAAAATTAAAATCACGTAATCTGGGCATCAAAAACACAGCCCATGAAAGTACTGGTCAATGGACCACAATAAATAAGCAAGGATTGTTTAGGGCAACCCAAGTAAAGAGGATGGGATGATAAGATACAGGCTGTTAGAAAATGCCAAACAGAGGACTAGTGCCTAGAATACATAAAGATGTCTTGGGAGTCAGTATTAAAAATATGTTCTTAGAAAATTGGCAAATAACAGATATTTCACCAAGAGAACAAACTTATGGCAAATATTCTCATGAGAATATATTCAGTATCATTAATCATCACAAAAATAGCACAATCACATTTCACTGCACACCTTCAGAATGGTTGAAATTTAAAAAAAAATTAGTGTCAAATGCTGGAAATAATGAAGAGAAACTCTTTCATTTGTGTCTTCCTGGTAGGGACGTAAAATGACACAGGAATTCTTGAAATCTGGCAACTTCTATGTTTGCACAAAACCTGTATACCGTTGTTCACTGAAACTTTATTTATAATAAGCACATATGGAAAAAAAATTCTGATGTCCTTCAGTAGATAAATAAATTATAGTCCAAACCTTCAATGTAATACTACTCAGTGATTCAAAAAGAGAAACTATAGATACACCTATTTTTATTGAAATTTAGAGGATTGTATTTAGTGAAAAAAGCCACTTACTGAAGGACATAGAACATATGAGATCATTTTTATAAAATTCTTGAAATTGCAATTGTTTAGAAGTGCAGAATGCATTAGTGGTTGTGTTGAGTCTGGGACAGCAGAGATGTGTGGTTAAGAGAGATGGATCTGGTTATAAAAAGGTAATGTAAGTGATCTTTGTGTTTGAGTCATTCAGTATCTTGAATTTGTGAGATTTCCTGAATTTAGATGTGGGTAAAATTGTACGGAACTAAATACATACGTGCATGTGCACACACATACACAAATAATTAAACCCTGGAAATATGAATAGAATGACTGGATTTTATAATGCCAACTGCTTAGCTGTGTAAAGGGTAAATGGGTTCTCCCTATATTATTTCTTTTAATTACATGCAAATGTATAATTATCTCAATTCAGTTCAATTAAAAGCACTTCCTATTACTGTTCAATTATTTCAAAGTCTTCTTCTAAACTGCCATAAAAATTATGTCAACTCAAATGGCATATGGATTGTGCCTTGACCATCTCATCAATTCATTGAGTTCTTCTTTGTGTTTCTGTGGCAGTTACTGTTACCTAACTGATCACAGAGCAAGGAACATTTATCAGATCCTGTTATGTAAATCGGTTACTTAGATGCAACTTGAAATTTTTTAGATATTATAAGACTCTCCATTTACAGCCTGAGAATCACTCTGGAAATCCCCACCTTAAATTCTGAGCTCATCTAATATAGTTTTGGGTTGACTCGTCATGGTGATGAGACAAGCCCAGGAATGTCTGTAACACAGCCAAGTAGGGAAGTAAACCAGTCTCAACTTTTGATAATAAATCTTAAAGATAAGAACTTAATGTTATACATAGAAAAATGATGATACTTAGATTCTGGGAGAGAATTATAAACTTACACTTTGCTAGGATTCCGTGAATTTTCATTTTCGTGCTGTCGCATTTCTTACTTATCATAACATGAAAACTGATAGCAATGAATATCCTATATCCAAATTTTAGCAGTACTTCTAAAAATCATCAAGGAGCGGAGAGAATGATTACATTGTTGAGTGACAGAAAATTAGATGTTTTGCCTATGAAAGATGCTTGGTTTGCTCTGCTGACTCACACATTGCAAAAAGTAGAAACTGGTTCAAATATTTGATTGAAATATTGAAAATTAATTTGGTCTTCCTCTTACATAATGTATCCTTCTTTTGTCAAAAGAAGTGCTTTAGAGTAATGTTTTTCTTATTAATCAACATCACTTGATAAAGATAATAGTGTTGAAGAGTTAATAGATAAAAATTTGATTCTGGGTTGAAAAGAGCGTATATAATCCTTAGACTAAAAATCTAAGAAATATACCTTGCTACAGTACTGGTAGGAATAATTGAGAAGTCATTTGGTGAACATTCCACAAGTCAATATTTGTCAATATTTATGAAGTTACAATGAAATAAGTACTTTTTTTTTTTTTTTTTTTTTTTGCTTACCCATCAAAACTAACTGATTCCTTCTACTTTCTGGCTAATATCAACCACAATCTCAATGTCAGTCACCATTCTGTTTTCAAAATCACTTTGTTTGGTCCACTATTGCATGAGACCAACAGGTCACAGAAACCATGGACTCTGGAAATGGACAAAAGACAGAGCAAAGCTGTTATGTTTCCACTTAACATTTTTTCTCTAGTGATTCCAAAAAGGTTTCCCTCCCTGAAGGATACTTTGTCTCAGAGAATAAATGGATCACATATTTTTCTTGACATCAGGACTATTTTATCCCTCTGGCTTGCATACAGATCATTTAAGGGGATGTGAGACTGGTGATTGATTTGGTGTCTTGTTAATTGGCACAAGTTACCACACGGGTACTTTGCTGACAAAACAGATGATACATGACTTAACAAATAAACCGAGAAAGAATTGTACAAATGCCAAAGGATTTCGTGAAACTTAACATGTAGAATTCATTTTCTGACAAAATATTTGCAATAAAATCTTTCATCAGTATTCTGAGATGGGATGTTAGGATGGAGTTCACACCTTAAAACAAGTGATTAGTACAAAGGAATGTTTTCTAATGATAAAAACATAAATAGAAAAAAAATGTTCCCAGTGCCTGATATTAACCTTCAATGGCCCTGTCTTCAGTATATATGGTAAATTCAACTGCCATTGAGAGTTTGAGGCTAAAATTAATTTACTCTTTTCTTAACTGTCAGGAAGGACAGTCATAAAAATGGTGTCCAATGAATGAATGAGCTTTAAGGATGAGACCATAACAGAGAGACCCCTCTACATGAGCGTACTTTTACTTAAAAGACAATTTTTGTATTCATCTTGTGATCGTTTAAATTTCACCCTTAAGAATTCCCATTGTAAGTGAATACGTAGCATCATGTTTGTTATAGTATATTAAAACCCTTGTCTCCATGCTTGATGTACAAGGAAAGAAAATGTATTATGAGGAAACTATCAGAGCGGAACCCTCTTCCTCTTCTTCACTTGAATCAGGACTCAAGTGAACATACGCTATGTGAAATGTGATATTCAGTTGCTTGAAGACTAAAAAATGCAAACATGAATGGAATTTATCACACTGAAGATAGTGTTTACATTTGTCTTCTCCATACTGAATCTAGGCTCAGCTTCTTGAGCAACCTTCATTGCTCTTTCTGAACTGAAAAAGTGCCAGATTTATATATTTAAATATAATCATCTGTTCTCCTCTAATGCCAAAGGCATTTATCAAGCCCACGACTCTAACCCTATACAATAGCCATTGGTAAGTTCAATTTTGCACATTTTACTTAGACTTGAAGAAGCATCCCCGCTTAGTGATGGTATGACAGTTTCACCACTATCTATGTGACCTCTGTTTCATTGTAGAATACGCCTAATTTTGACACACGGATGCCGCCATCATAGAGGAAATCTGAGGAGGCAAACTCTGGATTTCACAGCAGGGACTAAGCCTACCAGGGCGGAGTGTTAACCAAGACAGAACAAATATTCAAAACTGTATGACATGAGAGGGAGATTCCTGGAGATTTCTTTAAGTGAGACAGCCTTGCAGTATTATGGGATGGCCTCTATTACTCAAGTCACGTTTTTGCAGAGAGTAAGTGACAGAATTGCCGCAACCATACGTTCTGAACAGAAGAGCAACACAGATTGAACCAGGAGCCAAGAGAACATCGGGAAAAAATGCGGAAAAAAAGAAGCAGCAAGGTATGTCATGTACGGGTACAAATTCCCTACGATGAATGTTATCACGATGTGTATCTACAATGTACCACTAAATAAAAAAAAAAAAACTCAAAAAAAATGAGACACAATTCTTAGATTAGATAAACCTGAAGTCTTCTCTATTTCTGGATTTCTTACTACCAAAACATAACTTTTTGTTTAAAGGAGTGAGTTTGCCTGCATTTCAATGTACAGACCTCCTCATCTATTCTTCAAAATGTAACTCAACTAGACTCCTTTATATCAATAGTCACTCACATATATGGAGTTCTTAATAAATACCAGGGCTGCTTGTGAGTACTTTGTTTGGATGAACTGATTAACCCTCTTAACAGCCTTAAGAAAAAATTATACTAATTTCTATAAATTATAAAGTTCCAAAGAGATTAAATAATTTGCCCAAGGGCCTATATGTCATATAACAAAGCTTAAGAACCCATAAGACTCTATAAGCACACTTTTTATGATGTTTGTACAATGACAAAATTACCTAACCATGTATCTCTCAGAAATAATCTAGTCATTAAATGATGCATACCTGTAGCAAGGAAAACAAGCAACACCCAGCAGTATTGCTCTAGTAGCCTAGTATTATCATGTTATTGCTTCACTATGTGCTTCATGTTAGTGGACTGGAAACTCATCTATTTGGATTGTTTTGCATTTGTTCTCTGAATCACACAATTTATACTTGATAAAATTAAGCCATGTGGCACAACTGGTACATGTCATAACTTATTTTATACTTCCTGCTTCCCATATATATGTCTGGTAATATTTTTTGCCCTCATTTCTTTGAAATGGTGTTTGATTTGCAACATTCTCATATTCTTTAATGTTTGGTTACAATAGGGAATCCAGTATGCAGAACAGTGATGGTGCAATCTCAAAATCAAGATAAATTTGCCAGGGATATATACCACATTGCAGCACACTTGAACTTTGAAAGAACAAATACTTTTCCCCAGACCTCCTCTTATTTTCTATTCCTGAATATTCCTTCATCTCCCTTACAAAATTGGAATCATAAGACAATGATACTGTTTACATCCTTATTTTACTCCCCCTTCATATAAATTAAACCGTCCTAACCATCAACGTTCTCTTGTGTGTAAATGGCAAATTCTTCTTTCATTGCTCTTTTTCCCAACTTCTGTTGACTTCCATATAATCCGCAGTCATTGGCTAGCCTTTATTTCTCAAAAACTCAAATACTTTTCCACCTTATCCTTCAATGTAAAACCTGTGCTTAAATCCCATCTTGGGAAAAAACTTTAAGATACTCCATATTCTTTTGCATACCCTCACTCAACTACTGCCATATCCATCATCTCCCCTTATAGCAAAATTCTTCGAAAATGTCATTTTTTTTCATTTTTTGTGTATAATTTTTATCCATCTAACTGAAAGCAAATTAAATCTTTGTCATTGAAGTCATTTCAGTGGCCGCGTAAATGTCCAGATTTTCTTCTTCACTCGTGCCCATTAAGTGATCCCACTTGGGGCTCTGCACCTTTACGTTCAAATTCTCCTCTTGTTCACTTCCTATCATTTTGCTACTGGATCTTATGCATTCAAAATCTTCTCTCACACCTATCCTGGTGTTTGTCATGCTGATACCAAGAAGTTGCACATAGTCTCACTTTCTTTTTTAAACTTTTGTTGCTAATCAGGAGTGGTGGTGTTTCAGAGTACCTCAAGGGTAGAACTCTCCACTGTTAATTCACCCAAGCCTGAAACCTGAAACCCTGTCAGTTCTAGCCTATTGAACAAAATGGTCTGATTCCTCTGGGGCAAAATAGACCTTTCTTTATCTTTCACTAAGGAGAATAGTCCTCAGCAATATGGGCTCTGTGTGGTGAATGTTATAAAAACAGACAAGGGCAATTATAGTAGAATTAAGTGGTGAGAAAGGAATGTACATGTCACCTATTTGGTAATTTTGTGGATGATTTTGACTATAGAAACAAATACAAATTATATTTATCATGCGTGCATCAGGAGAAGGTGAGAGGCTGTATTCAACTGATACTCAAACAGCTAAAAGAAAACTAAAAATCCAATGGGTTGATGTTGAATGTCGTATATGAAATGTTCTGATGCTTGGCAAAAGGAAAATAATTTGCAGTGTGAGTGGAAGTCGTATTGCTGTGCTCTATTAAAACATTATTCTTCGGTTGTGGTCTGCTAAAAATTTTACTTATGACAGGAAACTCTTAAGATTATAAAGCAAATAAGAAAATGAGAGAAATGAGAAAGAGAAAATAAGAAAAAGAGCAGAGGAAGAGAAGGAGGGAAAGAGGAAGAAAAGGAGAGAAGGAGATGAGAAAGAAGAGGAAGGATGAAAGAAAGGAGTAAAAAAGAAATAAATGAAGGAAAGGAGGAAGGGAGGAAGGAATGAATGGATGAAGGAAGAAAAGAAGGAAGTGAGGGTGGAAAGGAAATGAGGAAACAATGGAAGAAGTAGGGGAAAGAAGGATGGAGGGAAGGAAGAAGTGGAGGAAAAATGAAGGAGAAGTGAGGGAGGGCAAAAATAAGGAAGAAAGAACAAGGAATAATGTGAAAAAGAAGGAAAGAAAGCACTAACTATACATGGAATTTCAAACCCCCTTAGTGGTCTTAAATTAAAAATCCATAGGAGATTAATGGAAGAAGGAGAAAATAAAACAAACTGGTTCTTGTGTTGTAAAAAAAGAAGACTCTTAATAAGTTTTGCTATATTGTTGATTGTGCAGGGGAGCGCATAGTACCTTAAAGCTGAGCCTTTCGCATGGCCTACATCATTTAAACTTACACTACATTTAATCAAGTTTGATAGGCTGCATAACAAAGAAGGAATTCCTGATAGTACTAACTCTCATTCTTATATTCCCTGGACAGAGACATAGGGAAGAGGCTAAAACACAAGTCTGAGGAATGAGTGGTTTCAGCCTAATACATTGACCTCCGGAGCAAACTTGTTCTGCATGAAAGTGTTCATGTTAATAAAAATGGTTAGTATCATTAATTTCATGATCTCTTGTTTTGACAGCCAAGACGAATCTGTCTGTTTTCTTAAACATTCTATCCTCTTTCCTGAATAGAGATCACATCCACACTCATGGCAGTGAGTCAGTTAATACAGTTTGAAAAGATTTATGTAATAGCTATCAGACAAATTGAGATAGAAACAAGGCATTAATCATAACATAAATCTTCATAACGATTTTCCAAATGTTAGCAAAAAGAATTTCTCCAAATCTTTTTCTATATCAGTGCCTATTTTTGAAGTGATAGGAAGCCAAAAGATTTATCTGTTCATCACAACATATTAAGTAAAGTGAATTCCTGTGATATAAGAATTGTATTGTCTTCATAGTCCAATCTAAATACACAAATCCCTTTGAATCGATAATAAACTTTAATTAACGTGTTTTAATTCTAGTTTTTTCAGATATGAAGAGCCAATGGATTTACATTTTTTAGCCAGCTTGCTAGCTCTTCAATACTGACAGCATTGCCAATCATTTTCTAAGTGGTTTCTTCGAGTCACAAGTTCTCAGAGTCAGGTCGTAAAGTGCCCGAATAGGTAGTACAGACGGGTGGGCTGCTAATGCCTTCTTCCTCTTGTATCATGTTCATGTCCAGTCCAGGGATTGCGAGGCATAAAAACAAAAAAGTATGTGGGTGAGTGTATGAAATAAAGATTTCTTGGAAAGACCATAAATAGTCAAATATATGAGACACAGGGAAAGAATAAAGTATTTAGAAAGAGTCTCCATAGCCTTCCTGATTTAGCATAAGGTCAGTTCCTATATACAGATATATTCACTGTGAAAATAATCCTAGTCACATGCCAAATTTTGCATTCTGACATCAGATTATCACCCACTGGCTTTTCTTCCACTTTTTGCTAGACTTCCTTGATTTACTGCACAGGAGACATTCACAACATCCTTGGGTTTTTTGTTTGTTTGTTTGTTTGTTTGTTTGTTTTTACCACATTCATAAATGATGCTGGAAAGCCAAATCCTAGTCACTTTCCCAGGGATTTTTTTTCAGTCGTGGTACCTATTTAACCAAGTCCCAACTTCTGAGAAATAAGAACCCTTTTGATGACTATTTGGTTTGGAGAAAAAGTGCTTTTCTGATAAGAAAGAACATGATGACTTCAGCGTTTGCCCAATCTTGTTGGCTTCAGAATTAGCAGCGTATTCGTAGGGGCCGCAAGTCCAGAGCGTCACGAGGAGACAAGTGAGTAGGGAAGAGCCAACAAGCCTACGGTGACAAAGTACAGGTAGAGTCTTCTCACCTCCCTAATTCAATGTTTATTGCCCAAATGCCAACAAAACCCAGTTTTGGACACAAAATAATTGCTATCAGTTTAAGCCACTGAGATCTAACTTTCTGATTCTCCCAGCTCAACACATGTCTATGTGATCATAGACCTCTTTCAAAGAAATAGTTCTCATATTTTGTAAATTATAAACGTATTTGATTTTATTAGCATAAAATACAAGTCTGTTATGCTTCTTTGGACAAACTTGTCAAAGTGATTACATAAAAATGAAGTGTAGGGTCTTTAAAAACATGCATAAATCTCTTATCACGTTAAGAAAACATTTTTAACCTCTTAACATCATCTCAAAAATCCTTGGTGAAGTTTCATTTCTCATCTTTATTGTTTCATATCACTTGTTTTATCAACGCCTTAGCATCACTGTATGATTTTATTGGCCCTGCCACGAATCCCTGTGTTGATCATAAAAGGACATTTTATGTTCATGACTTGTGACACTAGAAAAGGCACATACAAAAAAAAAAATACGTGATTCTTTTTTCTCATGCAATATATCATTTTAATACTTATATTTTCCTGACTCAGCATATGATAGACTTACAATTTTACAATGTGGGCACCGTGACCTACTCAACCAAACACAACCCCATGTGATAAAAACAACTCGAAACTTGTGTTTCAAATCCGTACTGTTTACTATGTGACTTAGAGAATTCTAACCCTCTCTGCTTAAGCTCTTTCCTCCATAACTTGGAGATAATCTTGCATATTTTTTGATTCACAATTCAATAAAAATAAAAAAAAAACCCACTCTAGAACTGTGGGCACATATTAAGGCATTTAGGATAAGTCAGTGACTTTCTGTTTCTAATATTCATGCACTTAGGTTGTTATTATAAAGTGATTTGGATTTACTTCATTTAATGCTTAAGAGAAAACATTTAGGTAGTTGGCATTGGTAGAAGAAAAATTAGACACAAACCCTCATCACTAGTGAACATAGACGTTAAATAGAAATGACTACAATTTCCTGAATATATCATGATTGACAATCGAGTACTAGATATGTGCTTGGCATTCTATGAGGGCCATGAGTGGATTATCCTCATCAAACTTCTCAAAATCCCTGTGAATTAGCTACTGTTTTGATCTCATCCACTCTACAAATGAACTAGGGATTCAGTTTTTAAAACCTGCCTGAAGTCTAATAGTGCATTGGTTGTGGATTTGGGATTCGAATGAGATCATTGTACTTTAGAACTAACCTACAATTCTTTAAACTTTTTCCAGGAGACATGTCGATATCATATAATTGGTTGAATGCCACAAAATAGATGAAACATTATCTCAAACACTCCTTAATTTTACTTTTAATTGACATGATCCATTTTTACATGCTCTTTATCATTTTATTCCTTACAAGTAGGTGATTACTGCAAATCACAAATTAATTGTACCCATCTTGCACATGGTTCAATTCTTTCTTTAAAGGGAATGTTGCAATATTTAAAATACAGCTTCTCGGGTTTTTGGTAGATAGAAATTCAAAGTGTGTTGTTTAGTTCAGTATCTTTTCTACAGTCTCAAAATTCAGAATCTTATTGACAAACATACTTAAAAGAAAGTAAAAATTATGAAAATCTTTTATACTCTTCTGACTTCAAATAAATATTTCATTCCTTCACTCAAGGATTTTTATATGTGACAAACTTAAAAATTTGTAAATAAATTACTTAGTTTTATTTATTCACATAATTAGGTGATGGATATAAGTAGAACTAAAATCCTGCCTAACGTTTAGTGTAGTTTTATAAAAGATGTAAATTGTGAGTAGGCTGTTTGAAAGGAGACTTATAAATCACCTGTGCTGTCCCACTATTGGCATGGCTTGAAGTCATTATGTATAATTGGTTAATGGTGTATTTATTCTCACATTATTGGATCAGCTCCAGGGATAATCACTGAAGAGTTTCAAAACTCCAGGAGGATTTCTATGCAGAGGTAAATGAATTAAAATACAAGATAAAACTAATTACTTTTATTTAAATTCAATTTTGGGGGTAATCATTCTGTCTTGGGGGTCTTGCAAGAGTTATCAGAAGTGATAAATTTGCTTTATTTTGCTAACTTGCATTTCCCTAGAGCTGAGAAATTAAATCATTGGAATGCAAATCATAAAGACAGACATTCAAACTAAGTTTTGTTTTGTAATTTCCTACCTTAGTTCTTAATGTTTTCTTCTTTGGGATCATTCTCTTATTTAACTTTGTGTCTGGACACATGATAAGTAGGGTAAAAAAAAAAAGCAAGAACTACTTTCAGAGTCAGAGACAAAGTCAAATGTATATTACTTAAAAGTGTTATGATTCCCAGATATTAAATACAATAGAAAAAGTCTCATATATACTTTGCTAATGGCATCTGTCAAACTGTAAAGGATTCAGAAATTACTGATCATGTATAATTCTAATTTTTTTTATGTAAAGCAACTATATATTTGAGTGGCAAAAGTTCAAAATGCTTTTCATTCCTATACTTAGGGGTTAGTAATTCATTTAATAGCCAATATGATACCATTGAAACATATTTCCTTTGACATAAGGCTGTACTTACCACGGAAGTATAGGTATCCTTGAGACAGATTCATAAATTAAAAATTACTCCTAAAGTATGTTTCAGGAGATGAGTAGGACCTTTCCAAGTATGACTTGGACTAAGGGAAGGGGTACTTTGTGAAATAAACTTCTTAAGGCTTTGATGAAAATATCAGTTAAAATCAGATCCAGGTACATTTGAAGGCAGATCTAAATAAAATTGGCTGAACAAGAAGTGAGTTCTTTCATTAACAACTGCTTCAAAAGGCCCTCAAGTTGGTGTGATTATCATCATCAGGAATCAGAGTCTCCTCTTTTCTGTTCTAATAGCCTCTCTTTCTTCTATACCTCACTTATCTGTTGACTTAATGCAAATCACTAATTGAATAGGCAAGAGAGAAGAAAGACAAGAGCAATGAACCACCAATACAAATTTATTGTTGCCATTGTTCAACTGCTTGTATATCATAGAAGTCAGGAAAAGCCAATACCAACACTTCAGGCAGGTGAGCAAACCATTAGAGTAAGTTTTCCCTGAGAGACTGAAGAATACTTTGCAGAACCTGAGCCTTGGGACTACAGCATTTCACAGTCCTCACTTTGTGATTGCCCATCACTGTAACATAAAGTCTTAGATTCCATTATCACTAGTGCTTATGAGCTACTTGGTAGCTGTGTACCTTGCTGTGCACCGAAAGCTGATTCTCTAATGGATAATCACAACAAAACTGCATCCCATTTTTAAATAACTGCCCTCTTGGAAACATACCACTGCAGCGTAATGAAAGTCATTTGATTTTTCTTCCTCTCTGTCAAAAAGAGTTAAAGTTAGTGAAATACATTTTTGAAAAATGTGTGTACCATATGAGGATGACTTAACATCATGACCTCTTTAAAAAGCACAAATATGTGAAAAGCAGGCATCGTATAAAGTACAAGTTCAAGAATGATACAGTTCTTTGAAATCCTGTGTGAACTGCTCATCTCTTTATGATTCCACTAGACAGTGAAAATATCAGATTTTTGAAAAGTTGCCAGATCTTAGATCTTTTAAATTGTTTTATTCATTGTTTTACGATGGCATCTGATAAATTAAGATTATTATCTGTAAGCCTTACAGTTAGACACCTTACACTGGATAGTAAAGGAGAAGTAATTCATTAGTGGCTTTGCAGAAATGAAAGTTAAAAGGCTAAGACCACACCCTCTTCGTATACAAAATAAGTTTATCATCTAATGAAGTCACTATTGCTATTCAAGTCAGGCAGATGAAAAGTACAGATAAAGAGGTCTGTCTGTATTACAACTCCATAATTATTTTTACCCATTGATAATTAATATTTCCTTATTTTCACTGTGGGAAATAAATGTTTGTAAGAGATGGTAGAGTATCCAATTTGTAAGAATCATTTTAAATTTCAATATAAATAAGGATCATGTATAAACCCTAAAAACTAGATTCTCATAAAACTGAATCTGATCCAGTAGGTCTGGGATGAAACTCAAAAAATTACATTTACAACACCTCAGGTGATTTTGATGTAAATAGATCTCTAAGCACTGGAAAACAGAGTTAGGGGAGTGTAAGTCTTTTTCATGATCTGGATAGAAGAGGTCATTGTGTTTATATTTTGATAAAATAATTTTCTTAATAAATTGTTTTGAATATTTGCTTAGATTTCTAATTGTATACATAATTACAGTGCTTTATGGGACTTTTAATTACAATGACTTGTGGAATATAAAACATTCTTCACCTCACTGCAGATGACCTCTTCAGCCCTACAGAGAAGGCTTAAATATTAACTTGCTAGAGTGTGTCATGATTTTAACAGGACCACACTCTAAATATATTTGTAATGAACTTTCTCAGATGAATATAAACATATACTATGATTTCACTCCAGGCAGTATGTAAGCATTATTTTTCTGATTGGTTTCTACTCTGGTTTCTACTAAATGTTTAAATACATTTACTGGCATTTAAAATATCGAAAAAGTGCATGTAAGTCTGTTATAAATGTATTATTCAAATGTAAAACATCTAAGTCCTTTGTCATTTTTGTTTGCCATATTTTGAGCTCTTGACGTCTTTCCAGAAATTCTTCAGAAACTTAATTACTATTTGCCTCTTCCAAGGGTTCAGTACTCATGGAGAAGATTTCATGATGTGATTTAGATTGAATTCTCAGCTTTTATCAACAATAACTTAAATCCGTGGAGTTGGGAACATTCTAGAACAATACTTCTCATACAGAGATAACAGAGTCCTTCTTGGACTCCTCCAATACTGCCTGCCACCATTCACAGCATCCTCCATTTCTCCTGGACCTCTTCTCCCAGAGCGGTGTCTTGGCTCTCAGCTAGTCACATCATTTCTGCTTATAGAACAATTTTGTTTCTAGTCTCCGATTTACATTCTTGCATCCATCAACTGACAGTATTTTCACGTCTAAAATACAAATACTTTCAAAATTTCAACAAGCAAAATATAGAAGCTACACACATTTTTTAAAGGTTAAAAAAAGTCCTTATTGTTGAATATATATAGTTGCAAAGCTCTCAGGGACAAAGGACAAAAAGTTTCATAGGAGATACGTCAAATAGTCTGGAACATTCTGTTAGTTTAAGACAGGAAAGCAGTCAAGGATCATTCCTGGCATCTAACATAATCTGAGTCTGGAATTTCTCAATTCCAATTTGCATGTTTGTATCATGGTTTTTCCACAAACTAGCTGGCTGTCCTTTGATAAGTTATTATACCTCACAGTTACAGTTACCTCATTTGTTGACATATGGCTAGCGGTATTTATTTAGGACAATTAAATTAGATTTTTCATGTGAAATAATTATCAGTGTTGTTAGTACAGTGAAATTTAGCAATGCATATCATTTGCATTTCATTATTCGTCTTTTAATTTTTAAACTGAATTTTTGACAAATTTGCACAGTAATGTCTTCATTGCATTTCAATCAAGTTTTATAATCTTGTCTTCCGTATGTGCTGGTCCAAAGAACAGATATATTTATGTACCCATTTTATTTTTTTTAAATTTTTTTATTTTTATGTACCTATTTTAATAAACATGTTTATAATGTCATGTAAAGATATATAGTTTGTAACTAGTACTGAACAAATATGTATTGAAAAATGTTTTAAACTGGACTGATGGTTGAGAAACTAGAATAAGATATCTGATGTATTTTTCTTTCTTAATATTTCACAGTTCTTTTAGTTTCAGATTCTGAATACACAACTATGGAATAAAAATGATGGAAGGATATTACCATTACTTATTCTGAGCAAAATCACTGAAGAAGCGATACATGTATCTATCCTTTAATGTCCTACTTGTTCCCGGAGTTCTGTGCCTCTTCCACAAAGCAACGAGACCACACCCAACTGGACCAGTTTAGCCCAGGCAGAAGCACAGCGACCTGGAAGATTCCACCTTGTCCAATGTCTCATTAGAGGCATGCAGGGAAATCATTTGTTTACTAGTGAGGCACAAGATGGAGAACTGATAATTTATTAATGATGAATAATGCATTCTTGTAAACCATGCATTAAATAATATCTCCTCTTATCAGGAAGGACAATAGAGGATGCTATTTTTTAAATGAAAACAATATTGCTTTCTGCTTGCAGTTTTCACATAAAAATTTTCAGAGAAAAATGTGTAATGAGATCAGAGATGAAAAGCATTTTTGAGGTAATAATTCTAATGTCAGTGGTGAATTCTAAACTACAGATAAATATTTGAAAGCAAGCAGATCAAATGTTTTTAAAGTGTCAGTCATATTCATAGGCAAGTAAGAGTGCAGCAAAGCACCGGCTCTGAGATTACTCTAGTTGCTAGCAAACTTGGCAACACATTCACTTGTGTTTGTCTTTCTCTTACACGCTCCTACTCTTTATGCATCAGCTCTGAAAAAATCACTTCAGAAAATGCGAAAGTTCAAGCTTCCCGGAAGGTTCCATAATGCATAGTAGCTACTTTATAGTCTCTTCAGAATACCTGTTGGGAATCCTGAGGAGTTTTTTGCATACTCTTGAGAATCATTAAGTGGGAATAAGAATTCTTGATGTGTTTATAGTCCATTTAAAATCAGCTACCACTACAGTGATTTCCAGTTCTTTTTCATTCTTTGCATGTCATGTGCTTTAAATGAAACATGTTACCGTGGATCTGCCACAGTCTACCCACAGGAGCTGAGATTTCTGGCCTGCTTGATCAATTTGCCTTGGTTTACTACAGTGGGATGATAGAAAATAAAACTGCTTATGTCGGAAGAGTAAATTATGTCAGCAAAATCAGAACTTTTTTTTTTTTAACATATCCACATAATTATATGTGGCCCTGTAATAGTGTAAGCTCTAAAACTAGTAACTGCTCTCAGCAGGAAAGATCATTTGCAAAATATGCTAATTTGGTGCTTTAAATAAAACCTCTGATCTCCAGGATGGATGCGAGCATGCGAGAGAATAACTGCTCTTGGCCAGAGGCGATTGTATGAGATTGAGGAATCCATTACTATGCTATGTTTAACATGAATGAACATGTGGACTTATACTATACCTCTAAACAGGAGTGCTAAAATGGTGTATTTACACCATTTGGTCTTCTTTCATCTAAATGTTGAAAGTTAACTCAATATTTACAATGTTATGTCAATATTTGCAATGTTTGATGCCGTCATGGCAATACTAAAGGTTCATCTGTGACCACCTTCTGCACCATTTTTCATCAGGATCTGAGTTATAGCTGTGAGAACAGCTTGTCATAACTTTAAAGATAACCTGCCTAGTTACTAAGTTAAAGAATTCAGAGTAGATGGCATAGGACTTGAGGTGGAGTTCTACACCATCCTGGCATTTGTATTCAATACCTACCTCATAAACAGTTGTGAGAGTTATATAAAATAATTCTTAAAAAATGCCTCTGATCTGGAACAGAGGAGATTCACATCGTTAGGCTTCCTTCAATTTTGAAACTAATGGACTGTTTGTTTCTTCCACTTATCACTAAGGATAAAGTATACGTTTTATTTGTTTTTCTATTTTCTAAGAAAATGCTCTCTCTCCCTCTCTCTCTCCTTCTCCTTTACCCCATATATGTATACAGAAAGCACAAATACACATGGACGCACACACGAACACACTGTGTTATCTAAAATATAAATGCTTTAGGATCATTTCCTGATCTAATCACCGAGTAAATTGCACTGCATTGTCCTTAAAATTGCTGATTTTAAAAGTGCATCTCTATTAATGAGTTAAAAAAACCCGAAGAATAAATAAAAAAGTTTCAGAATAGGTATTGTGAAGGATCTAATGCATAAAGAAGTGAATGTGAATAAGGTGTGTCAACTTTACAAGGGCTGGAAACATGTCTGTCTTGTGCAGTTCTGCCTGAATAATACCTTGGCCATATTAAGCACTTGAAGTTTGCTGAATGAGCGCCTTTGGACTGAGGGAATGGATTAATGGAAGGGTGGACTGAAAATATCACGGAATCCAGTGTCTGAAAATGTACCTTGATTGGAGCAAAATATGTCAGCCATGACTAAGAGCATGACCTACGGAGTGATTAGGGCCTGGATTCTCATTTTAACTTAGCTAATTACCGACGACATGATTCTGTAAAGCTACAGTCTCCCTGCGAGAAACTCTCTGCTGATATTAAATCTAGGTAATGGATGTTAGACTCTTCCACATGTTTCAGAAGGAAAACTCTCTACCTGGCTCACCGCAAATGGTAAAAAACAATGACGATGTAGAAGATTGTAAGTATAATATCAAGGATTAGAGTCCGAGTAGCTATCTAAGGTGTCTGTTCTTCCACCATTACTTTTCTCAGTCTACTGCAGAAATCTACCCAATCAAATCTTGGGTTTCTCTCATAATTGATTTAAATAAAAGATGATGTGAACTATAAGCACAACATTTTGACGGTAGTGTGCTTGTCAGCCTACCTAATTTAAAGCTTGTTATTTGAATGCAAATGTACTTGTTACCTTTTTCTGCTACCTAATTTCTTCCAAAACCTGGTGATTTAAGGGAACAATTTCTATTACTTTTCCTGACTTACTGAATCCTTCAGGTAATTCTTTTGGTCTGGGATAACACACACAACATTGGTGGTCAGTCAGTGGTTGGGTTGTTCTTTTCATGGGTTAGAAGTCAGCAGGAAATCAGCTTCAGCCCTGGCGATGACTTAACTATGTATCTCTCCTTATCCAATAGGCAAGAGTGGGCTCTTTCAAGTGAGAGCTGATGCTCCAACTTTAAGCAAAATCAAACCCAGAAACACTGTTCAAGAGTTTCCTTACTTAAGTCATGCTGGTAATGAAGGCTGGACAGAGTTACACATCTAAGCCCAGATTCCGAGAGTGAAAACAGTACATTTCACTGCTTCGTAAAGGAGCTGCAAAGTCGGTGGGTTCCCATATCATGGTGGGAGGAATCCATAGCAATTGTAGTATTTTCCTCTACCACATCTGTTCAATAGCTACTCACCACTAAAATTAGCTCAAAATTCTATTCAGAATCTTGTATTCCTTGCTTTCAGTGCTATCCATGAATGGAAGGATTTGCTTTTGATAATTGTTGACTACATTTAATTGATTAAATAATTTTGACTAAAGAAAAAGAATATAAATATGAAACAATCTCTGCAATATTGTTCATACTTTTAATTAAAATATTTATGTCAATTAACTATTTAAAGTACCATGTATGCGTCATATTTTTCAGGTACATAGGAAGACAGTCATGGGGATAAAATAGTTTTACTTGAAAAATTCTTGATTTTCACTCTCTAAACTCTTGAAACTTACTGCATTTGGCTCCACAATAAAAATAGTAAACTAATTTGATGTTCTTACCTATAAGTCAAATGAGAAAACATATGTGAGAAGTTAGCATTAATTAGTAGGTGACACAAAAGATCTTAATAATAAATAACCAATGTGATTGAGTCTAATTGTTTTAAAAAATGAAACTTTATTTATCTAAGTATCTATCCCTACGTATACAAAAATTTTTCAATGAAACTAGTGACCTGCTGATTCATTGCATTAAAAATGTGAAGAATGTATCTCAATGACACTTTCAGTATATACTCAGCTGCTCAAATAGTATGAATTCTCCCCAATTCTTCTAATTCTTTCATTCTTTATGGACTTAAAGTGTCCTCTAATGTAGTGATTCTTGACTGGGGTGATTCCCCCTCCCCCACATATTTAGCAATGTCCAGAAACATTTTTGATTGTCCCAGCTTGGAGGCGGTGGACACCGGCCCCAGGTAGCTAGAGGTCAGAGGAGGGCTGAGCATCTACAGCGCACAGAGGAGCTCCGCCCCCTCTGTAGGAAGAATGACAGCCCCCTGTGTCCATGGAGCCAAGCTGGAGAAGCCCTGCTTTAACAGAATGAAGAATTTATCGTGACAGTATGATTTCATCACAGATGTAGCTGATGATAAGAATGAGGGAGATTATATTAGAGATGAATTAGGGTTGTTTTTTTTTTCCCTTCGTTCTTTAGAAGTGACCACTTTCCCAGAAAGAATATAATAGGACAATGAGGACTTCCCTGCCCAGCGAATGAACCTTTGTCCTTCTGGTGTTTTCCAACGTGGACCCATCACCTCCAGAGTCTCTGTCTCACCTGGCTTGATGCTAACACTTTCCCACTATTGTTTTGTTGATGCATAATATGAACTGCTGACTGAGTATGTAAAATGGATGAGGTACCATCAGCCACTTCAGGTTTTATCAAGGGAGCCGAGGCAGGGGGAGTCGAGTTCTGGCGTGTGTTTAGGAGGTGTTTGTTTTGACTGTCTGATGGCTGCATACCAGCCTGAGGGAGTCACAAATGTCACTGGTGTGTGATGGTATAATTTTCCCTCTGCTCTAAAGAGTCTTCTGTGCTAATCTCTCGGCATGTCTGGCAACTTTCAAAAGAGAAATAAAAGGCAGTTCCGTGGAGCAGTGAAGAAAAATTCAAAGTCCTCTCTGTCCTCACTTCTTTGTAAGGACAGAGAGAATTGCTAGTGTGCATTTGGCCTTTTTCATTATTGAGAACATAAAGAAGCTCGGTTTTTACCAGGACTAACTGATTTTCACAGCTGGTACAGGGAAGTCGAAGGACGATATGAACCTTGAAAAGTCCCTTTGTTCAGACCCCAAAGCTCATGGGTTTTGGGGGGACTTAAAATTGGGACTGAATAAGAGATAATGAAATCTTCTGAATAATTTTGGGCACCAGGCAGAAAAGAACCACTTGTTTAGGTGAGGCATGGTGTGAGGCTGTTATGGCCTGCCATACGACATCACGACAAATTCATTGTCTTGCCCTTTACATTAATTAGCGTTATGCTACATGACACAAACCTGGTTTCACACGTGATACCACATTTCCCTCTAACATGACAGGCTAGATGAGGTAGAGTTCTGTCCTTCCTTTGGCTTACAGTTGAGAGAGGGACTCTACCTATTAAGTAGTTCCTGCAGTATAAGTTTTTATATCGTTTTTTAGGAGAGGTGGAAATAAATGACAGTGGGCTTCCATGCAGAGGTGCAAAGCTGCATGTAATTCAAGGAGATGGGGAGAAGGTCAGGTCCTAATGTAATAAGGATATTTATGAGAAGTAACAAATAAAATAAAAGGAGGGCTGGGGATTTAGCTCAGCGGTTAGAGTGCTTGCCTTGCAAGCATAAGGCCCAGAGTTTGATCCCCAGCTCCAAAAAAAAAAAAAAGAAAGAAAAGAAAGAAAAGGCCGTGAATGTTGAGTTGTATAATTTTCCCTTCCAATCCAAACTCTGCCATTGAGAACTATCTTGCATAAGTTCCATTTGTTTTACTGTAGTGCCAGAAGCCCTGGTAATTTAAATGTGTGTAAAGGGGCCAGGGTTGTCACGGCACTCGCTATTCTCTCTTCTTCCTCTTTCACTTGCCTTATAAAGTCTTGGCAAGCAAATGTGTACTTGAAGTCTGAGTCTTGGTGACCAAATGTGTACTTGATATTGAGTCCTGAGCCATGATGTCAACTTCGTTTTGCTTCAGTAACAAGAGAAATGTTATTATAATTTGGGGTGCAATGGGAGCATTATTTTATCTAGAGAATATTAATAAAGTACAAAAAGTAGCAGTAAAATGTATGACCGAATCTAATAAAGACAGTCATCTGAAGTACTGGTAACAGGTACACACTTAAGCAGGGCAGACTTACACTCAGCCAGGAGCAGGGTGCCCTTTACTCCACACATTTCCACTTTACATTAGAAATAAATGTGCTTCATGATAAAGAGCAAATAAATAAGTAAGATGTTTCTGGTGAAATGTGAACATTGCATATTTACCCGATAAAAGAAAAAGCCAAATTACGTGATATATTCTTTTGAGACTATGTTTATAAAAGTAGGCATTGGACATGATAATATAGTAATAATAAAAAAATTCAACTTTTTGGCAATATATCTCCAATAAAGTGTAAACCCAAAAGCAAACTGATGGTTGACAGGCAGTATTTAGCTACCAAAGTAAGATAATTCAGTGGATAGTGGTATAAACAAGGGTAGAACCTACTTTTTTCTTCCAGTTCCTAAGACAATAAATATATTTGAAATGAATATTAAATGATCTAGTATATAAATCTTTTATGATCTGGACCCAATCCAGATATTCTGTCAAACACACTAGGCTCCTAATACTCATCCTTAATTTTCATCCTTATATGCCTCCATAGGCAATGAAGGCATTGAATGACTATTTTACTTTTCTCTTCTGTAAATTGGAGATAATGTTAATAATACTGCTTACATCTAAGAGTTGTCATAAATTTAAATGATTTACTACCTTTAAGGTACATACTTGAAAAAGTATTTAGCACATAATTAAGCTACATAAGATTTGACTGCCGACATTCTCTATTTACTCCTCCCAAACAAATAATTACAATTGAAGGCAGGTTCTCAGTCTAGATAATATTCAACTGTGTGTTCAGTACAAGGACTTGAAAGTAGCAGAGACTCTATACAATGAGAATGTGAAGCAACTGTGTGTCTATATCAACAAGAACACTACTGGCTGTAACAGAAGCTTTCCTATTCATTCACTCATCCCTTCACCCCACAGAGGTGCAGGTGAAGAGAGCTACCAAAACCATGTCATTTAGGGACTTCTGATGATGAAACAGTGACATAAACCATCCGTCTTGTTATATTTGGAATGAATCATTCTAAGCTCTACTTGCCTATGCATTGTTGAGATAGATCATCTTAACTAGGCAATATTTTATAGTCCTTTCATATTTATTTGACACTTAAAAATGTTTTCTCCAATCCTCTCACTATGGTACATCATGCTAATATGCACCATGTAACAGGGTGTTGGACAGCGATGAGCTACATACATGTTGGCAGTGCCGAAGATTACACCATCTAGTGACATCGTAGTCACATAAGTTTATGAACGTGCACGCTGTGTGTCTGTTTATTGATGAAATTGCCTACTGACGCATTTCTCAGAATCCACCCCCTCTTGCAAAGGTCTGTATATAGACATTGTGGTAAAAAAATATATGCAAGACTTTGTGTGGGGAAAATGTTGCACATCTGAAGCACAGTAGGTTCAGAGTCCCATTCTATCTGTATAACAAAACTTTAACAGCAAAAAAGCAGGGCTACCTTCAAACTCCTTGGTGGAATTCTAGGTCTTATAAAAATGAACCAGCTGAGAAAAATAGATTTAAATAAAAAAAAATTTTAGATGAAAATAAAGAAAAACAGTAAGTAAGAGTTATTAAATTATAACATATAGTTCTTGTAGATACTAGTAATGGACTACTAATTCAATTTTCTAAAGACCATCAAACAAGCAAAGAGTTAGAGAAAAGAAAATTGAAAATTTCTCAATAGATTTTTTTTAGATAAGAACTAGAAGCATGACTTCTTTCTATATGAAAGTCTAATCCATGTAGGCACCCATTTTATTTATTTGTTAGTTCCAGTCTCAAATGTCAGACTTCCCAAGTGCCTTCTTATATTCATATATATGTATTTAATTAACAAGAGGTTATTTTTAAATTTCAAACTTCAACATTAAATTATATTAATTGTATCTTTAAAGTAAAAACCTGTGTAAGAAAATGAAATAGCCTAAAATCAGCACAATTTCAAAAATTCTATTGCATGTTGTCAACATTGTCTCTTCCTTCAGGAAACTTATATTCTTGTAAATGAGACAGATAGATACAAGAGTATTCATTGAACTTTAGAGCTTTAGCTACAATTTCACAGAATATCTCACCTCAAAGACCAAGCTCAGTGTTTTAAATTGGGTCTTATAACCAATATTTTTGGGGAATAACATTATATTTTATTCCCTAGTAGATATATTTTGTTCTTCTCCAATTCTAAGACATATCACATCATTTTTTGAGTGCTAATGGGTTCAAGGATAAATCTAATTAAATTTGTGCCAATGTAGCATTCTAATAATTGGATTTAATTTGAAAAAAGATATCATTATCCCCCTCCACCCTCTGATGAACCTGTCTTGGTAAAGTAACATTTTCAAATACTCGGTGAAGAAATGACTGAATTTTCTGGAGTCTGTCATCCCTCCTTCCTTTTATCCTGGAAATTGCTGGACTGATATATCCTTTCAGTTTAACAATTTATACTAACACTCAGAAAGGGGATTCAGAAATGGCCCAAATCAACTAGCACAACAGCGATAAGGGCACAAAATGCAACATGGGCACCCTGGCCAGCAGAGATGTAGCAAGGCCCTTCGTTCTAAATAGGGTTAGCCGGGCATCACTGTTAATCAAAACTTTCTCCTGTGGATGACACAGGAATGTTGCCACCTGGAACTCATTATGAAGGCTGAAAGGAGCAGCACTCAGAGACAGGAAAGAGGCCTTCTGCCGCATCACTTTTCCTGTTTCCCCAGAACAGATAGCAGAGAATGTTTATCTTCTGAAGAAAACAAATCTGATCAAGACCTATTCACTAAAATTGATAAAATGCTCCATTACTTCAGGATCAAAGTGAAGTCAAGAGAAAATTACACCTAAGGGGACCAGGAGAGCCCATCAAAGCCTATTGACAGGCTGGCAGGTAGCAGACCAGGACATAATTGTGGGGCCATCAACCTAACTGTCTGTGAAATCTACGTGGGACTGCACCCTGCCACCCAGAGAATATTACCTCTCCATCAGAGCACCTGGGACCTGTCTGTCATTCAGGCCCCGAGAAGTTAAGAGTTACAATATCATTGTCTCCAGTTCATAGCTTTAGTTTTCAATGAACTGGAAAAGTACTAGACTCAAAAACAATTTGCTTTTTAAAAGGCGGAAGGAAATAAAAAAATGTGGTTTCTTATGGGTGTAAGGATAGAAATGCAGAACAAACTGTATTGAAGCTAACAATAATATATTTTATCTTCCATAGTTATTTAAGAAACACTATCCAAATTATGACCCTCAGTAGTACTAAATAATTTTACTACAGGGAATTGACTATGTACACAACTGGCTTTTACCAGTATTTCTCTAATTTAATGATACGTTTTGTTAAAAACCACATACTGATAATTCAGTCATCTTTGAAGGAGTCTTAAGAAATAGAAGTACTTGACATATTACAAAAGGGCAAGTCCATTCAACAGGGTGCGAAACAGGTTGGTTTATTTTGATAATATTGTATTTCTCCACTAAGTCTTGTTAATTTGTTATAAATGCTCTCCTTTCTGAGGATCTTTACTCTCATTGTGATGCAATATTAAATGCAATGGCTGACTTTGAAAACCAAAGACCACAATTCAATGTTATATGAATAAACACACCGTTCACCAATTCCTATTTCCATGCGAATGGAAGTCATCTCTAAATAATGAGAGGTCTAGACAAATGAGTTAGAATATGGTTAGAGATAATCAGTTTGTACCGGTAGTTTTGAAATTGCCTTTTGTAGTTGAGAGGACTGAATCAACTGTCAGGTTTGGGAGGGGTATTTGATCAGGAATAAATCATAGTTTACCCTTCCGTAGCACTTCACATTGTAGGAAATATCTTCAGATATACTATCACATTCGGTGCTCACAATAACTCTGTATGATGGATAATCACACTTTTATTTTCCTCCTATGTGGGTCTTTACATATGACTTTTTTTTTTTTTTTCGGTGCTGGGGATTGAACTCAGGGCCTTGTGCTTGCAAAGCAAGCACTCTAATCACTGAGCTAAATCCCCAGCCTATATACGACCTTTAATTATAAGAACCAGACACATTAATTTTGCTTGAGCAAAGTCATACTGCTGGTCTGGAATAAATTTGGGATTCATACTGGACTTTGGTTTTCCACAGTCTCCAGTTCTACCTGCTCTAGCAGACTCTGTCAAGTACAGTAGACCCACTGTTGCTGCCATCTATTGCCTGTTAGGCTAATATCTTTATATGATCTCATCATCTAAAAGTTGCTATTGCTACTCTGCATAAGCTTTACTTAGTCATGCTAAATATTTCATATTGTAGTCAAGCTTTTCTTTGGTCGATCTTATTGTTACACAGAAATACCATGCACAGAAGCCTGTCCTTAAGGGGGAATCCCGTCCACAGATTACCAATCCCAGAAGATAACCGTACACTTGGCAATTTGTGTTGAGCTCCCCAAGTCTGAAATAGAGTTTTACTCAAACCCATCCACAGAATTTGAGTCCACTGAGACAGAACACTCACACAAAAGTCAGGCAAAGCAACCTTATTACTCACTAATAAGCAACAAAATCAACAAACAGTAGAGTCCTTGGCAAGCCAGTTTCCCAAGTCTCAGGAAAACTGCCGGGGGTAGACGGAATCCTACCCATGTCCTACTTATCAATGAAGATGAATAACCCTCAGATCACTACATTCTGGATTGTATGGCGTGGGTGACATTTGGATCGCTGGGCTAAAGCCTTGTGGGCCATGTTGTAGGATGGATAAGGAAAAAGTCCGAATGTCCCAAACAGCTCTCCTTAGCTCCAGATGTTGCATTTTCAGGACACTGTGCATGAGAATTACAAGTAAGAATATATGTGAGACCACAATAGGCCTCTAAACATAGAGAGGTTTTGAGGTGAAGGCAATTAGGAAACATCAAATACAGGAAAACTCTCTGTGCACTTACTGTTTGCTAAAAAAATGAGATATAGATTTACAAAGACAAAGCCATCTTGCTCACCTTCTACCAGAGAGAAAAAATGTTAGCCATTGAAGAAAACTTTAGATCTTTATCATAAGGAGATGATACCACAGAAATCTACGCTCACGAGCATTACTCACTCGTCTTTAATTGCCATGTAATGCCTTTCCCCAAGTTGCTGCCCTAGAGACTGAAAGTCCTTTACCTTTGTCTTGTTATTTCTCTAGAAATGTATTGTGTGTCGAACAGGCTTTGTAAGAATAGAATCAAACCCTCCTCTTGGAAATTTATTCATTTGCCAGTATCTCACATATACTGGTATAATTCTTTTTGCTTTTCTCTTACGACTCTATTGTTTGTGATGAGTCCACTCCAAGAATATAATGTGTTAAAATTAATATATTCCCCACATACAGGGGAGGAGCTGAGTAGGCCAAAGTCATGCAGAGCCCTGTCCTCTTGAATGTACAATGTTCAAAAAGTTGTGTAGGTCTTCGTCTCTCAAGAATTTCACATGATCTTCTAAGATCAATTAAATGTTTATAGGAGCTATAATATTTTACAATTCCTAATTCTATTCTAGTTACTCAACACAAGGAAAAAAATATTACATATAGCATGTATTTTCCAATAGCATGCATTCTAATTCTATTAATAATTAATAGCTTGTGGTTAAATGCAGCTTAGAAGTACACATTTGCCACAGACCAAAGTTTTGCTAAAGTGTTGGCCACTTCTTTTTCTTGGTGTCCCAATATAATTTGGTATTCACAAAGTTTGCCTTTGGTTTATCTTTCAGATCCAACTATTTCTCTTATAATAACTTTAAAAACCCTGCCTTTGCTTCCAAAGCTTGTGGCATGATTTTCCTACCACCATACTGATTTTCTAAAGAACATGATCTATTATATTGTTCTTGAATTCGGCCAACTGGCATTTCCTGACTCCAGTCACACCCTGACAGCACGCATATAGCCGTCTTGTGTTTTGCTTCCTACAATTCTGTACCCCTCATCTTATTATTCATTTATTTTCAATCTGGAGTAGAGGCCTAGACAGTATCTCCACAGTTGTACTGTATCTGTCTTCTTCTCAATTCATATTTGCCGTTGTACTGTATCTGTCTTCTTCTCAATTCATATTTGCCGTATTTTCTGATGTCTGTTATGAAAGGATTTGCTAGTGTGTTGTTGATGAACCAACAACTTAATGTAGGGAAAATTTTGGCTGCTGTATTAGTCATTTTTTCATTATCATAGTAGAATTCCAGGCTGAGTGCCTTTATGAAGAAAACAGGTTCACTTGTCTCGCAGTTCTAGAGGTTGAAAGGTGGAGTGCTAGCATTACTTTGGCTCCAGTGAAGATTTCATGGGGCCAAGCGTCATAAGGGAGGGAGCACAGGTCAGAGGAGAGATCTCAGAACAGGAAGGCAGAGAGCAGTTCAGGAGTTGGGGTCTCTCTAATAACTGCTCTCACAAGAATTAACTCAGGGTCCCACGAGAACTACTGTAACCCTTCCCAAGACCAGCACCTCCAGGGAGCTAAAGACTTACACTGTACCGACCTCTTCAAAGACCCCTACAGTGCTACGTCTCAACATCGCAACCAAACAGGCCTGCGGTACATGAAAGGAGACACTGAAACCATAAGAAACCATTGCGTCTGCTGACATTTTCCTTCCCCAATTAAAATAAATAATTTGAAAATATTCTTTAACACTTAATCCAACTTTGGAATTTTAAATTCAACAGCATACAGAATGCCAATGAGGAGAACTTTGGCAGGATTCAACTATCGTGACTTCCCACTTAGAAAGAGTGTGGTCCAGTTGCTTGGATGGAAACATCATACCTGATACTATGGATGGAGCTATTGAGTATTTTCCCAAAAAATGCCTTCCAGCGATATTGGTGGCTTACTCAGTGGTAAAGAGATTGTATACATTTCTGAAGAAGAATAAAGACCCAGCTCACATAATATAAATACTAAGGCTTTAAAATGAAACCTAAATCAAATTGTTACAAAGCTTGGAAAGTTTGAAGTGTTCCTATTACAGTAAAATCTTTACCAAAACACTCTTTTTCATATAAGTTATAATTGATGAAAACAAAAGGAATATTGGCAGATTATTTCTTAGAATTGGAAGGAATTCCTGGACACGGACCGTGTTTCTACCTAATTCTTCAAACAATATTGCTAGTTTGGGGCAGCAGCCAAACTGTTTTACTTCTCTTCAGTCAGAAACTGCCAGTGAGAACACTGAATGACTCCTTCTTGGTGGGCCCTTCGACATCTCTCCACCTACGATCCTACTTCCGGTGAATGGAGTAAAACATAATAACTTCATTCCTTTCTCTACCCCAAACCTACTGAGTAAATAGAAGTATTAGTTCTATCACCTAGTCCCATTCTATTCACTCTGTATCCTTTTTTTTTTTTTTAAGAATATAACACGGTTTAGTTATCTCCTGGTTAAAAATATCCCAAGTGTCCTGAAAGTCTCCAAGGAACATGGTTCAAAATCTAGTGTTTCGAAGGAAGAAGGGATTTAGGAGGAAACAAGGTGGAACGTTGTAGTGGGTGGTGTAACATGGGAGGCGTTCCTTGGGAGGAGAGTAGACTTTATTTCTCTTTCTAGCATCTTTAGGGTGATAGCTGCTGATTCAACAATGCTGGTTTCTCATGGCTTCCCACGGGCTGAGATTGCCAGCAGTGCCTCATCAGCTGCTCTTGTTCAAGGCTAATCAAGAGATTACTAGAACATCTGAAAAGCAGGTTTCCTTCCTTCTTTTTCCATGTGACTTTGTTAGCTATAGCTATGGATAATATTAAAAATAGAGTCTTAGGAAATGCGTAAATTACATATAAGTAACATCGCTTGGTTGGCTGGTGGGAGGAAAAAGACGAGGTGATTGCGAATACTGAAATTCTACTCCTCCTAATAATAACTGAAGGACTCCTCTCTTCTCTCACGCCCCATTTCCTTGCAGCTAATAAACGCTAATGAGATAGCAATGCTGGGCGCTTCTGTGTTATACAGCTGTCCTTTCTCTCTGTGACTCCTCCAGGAGCAATTTATCTCTCTCATTACATTCACTCACTCCTTCCCCTCCTCCCTTCCCTTCTGTCATTCATTCTCTTTCCTGTGATCCTTCTCTCTCTCCATCTCCCTCCCTCCCTCCCTCCTTCTCTCTCTCTCTCATTTTTCTAACGGAAGATAAAGAAATAACATTTGCACTTCATTGTTATCACTTGAGATAAGACTTCAACCATACAGAATGGCAGGAAGGAAAAGAATCAGAGGACGTCAAAATGCTTCTCAGAGTTGAAATGCCAACCTAGCGAGTTAACAGCCACAGCACAGTGCGAAACCCATCAATCCTACTGAATTCCGATGATGGTATTATAATTGTAGGATTATCTTTCTTTCATTTTTCTCCCAACTTAAAATCAAATTGTTTGGCTGATTGGAAAGTTAAAACATCTTCTTAGAAGTGTTTGTCTTGAACATCCATACATACTCAGATTCCACACAACTGTACCACTGTCTCCTGGTGACTTCTGATAGCTTTTCTGAAAGGACAGATAGACAGATAGGGACAGACAGGTAGATAGAGACAGATAGACAGAGATAGACAGACACGCAGACAGACACAGATAGAGCTAGATGAAGAGCAATATAAACCCTCCTGAACCAAATGTCAAAACAGTGACTTCAGGATCTTTGAGATGCTTCCTAAAAGGACAGCAAGATCTGGGAAAAATTTCATATCAGCCCATAATTTGCAGCAACTTTTTTTTCTAGTTTAAGGTTCAAAATAGCAGGAAATAGCATACTGCTATCTAAGTTTTAAAACAAATGGGTAGTGTACTAGAAATTTAATCCATCTATTTATGATTCACTGACCCAGTACTCATGAAAATATTGTTTGCTAAGGGTGATGGTGGATCCAAAAAGACTTCAAAGCCATGTTTAATTTTTTTTTTTAACTAGGAAATTAAGAGCTGCCAAGAAAAAGACAACACTCTACACTACACAAATTCTTAGTGTGCTCCCAGTTAGAACTCTGGAAGGCACCACCCAGCTCTACTCGGGCCTCTTCTTCCCATGTGGTTGACGGTGTTGTTTATGGGGATTAGAAAACTTTCCACTCTCTTCCAGTAACTATGACCCGAAAGGAGTAAAATGTTATTTCATCACTTTCTAACATTTTGAAGATGGAATTAGGTCTGGCCTTTCTTACTGGCCAGAATGTATTTTGTTCTCCCTTCAAAGAAAGCCTTTGGCAGGAAGTAATGTACAAAGAAGACAAAAAAGACAGACATTAAATACTACAAGATGTGAATTGAATGGTTAGAGGGCAATTTGCAGGTCTTGTTGACAAGAGATACACATGATAGTGGGAAACAGCAGAGAGGCTTAGATTAGCTGTGCGGTGAAGGGGATGTTCTGAGAGCCAAAGACTTTGTCAATCTGTCTCTCTCTCTCTCTCTCTCTCTCTCTTTCTCTCTCTCTCTTTCCTCCAGCCCCCAAAGCTGTACTCAATTTGGATATTTGGACAGTGATTCTAATAATACATACAATTTATGATCTAGAGATATCCTACTATTTCCCAATACGTGTACATCTAAGCATAGTAAAACAGAAGAGAACAATTGCTTTGAATAAGACACAAATTAGGAAGGGAGGAATAAATCTACATTAAAAATATGCACATTAACATTATAAAAATGTCAATACTAAATAAACCACTTTATATGCTACCTCTGGGTCTTTCCATAGATTGACTAAAGGATCACCTGGACTTTGAGAATTTTCTTCCTAATTTCACTTCACTATTTATTCAGTAGCAGTAGAAAGTTTCATCCCACTAAAGATAATTGTCCCAGGCGAACCAGAATGCAGCTAGAGCTTGGGACTATAGAAAGTGACCTAGGACACATGCAAACAGCTCTTGTCTTTCCCGAAAGTTGACTGAACTATTTTTGACCTGAACTGTTCTCCAACCACCTAAAATGAAAAATGTTCCAGCATCTGCCTTTGCTGTCATAAAAACAAATTTTACATGATGATCTCTGGGATAAACTTCTATTGATAACTGCTTTATTGAGACATAATTCACCTATCATAAATTTACTCTTTAAAATTACATTTCAGTGTCTTTTAGCATGTTAACAGTGTTCATCAACAATAATCATGACTTAATTTTAGAATGTTTCCACTAGCCCCAAAGAAATCCCGTATCCAGGAACAGTCATTTCCCATTCCTTCCTTTTCTACCCCCTAGAAACCACTAATCTACTCTGTCTCCGTGCATTTGACACTTTTTTTTTTTTGGCTTTTCACATAAATGCAGTGATAGAAAATGTAATGTTCTGTGATATACGTTTTCTTTTAGTTGATGCTTTCAAGATCCACCCAGGTAGTGGTAGCTCGTACCATGTCATTCCTTTCTGCTACTGAATAATACTCCACAGAAATATTTTGTTTGTCGATTGATTAGATAGGCATTTGGGTTGTTTCCACTCCAGTTATTATGATTAATCTTGTTATGAACATTTGTATACTAGTTTTCGAACTGATTTTATTTTTCATTTCTCATGCTACTTATCTAGGAGTAAAATTTTGGGGTAATATACTAAGTTTCCTATTTTGAGGCACTTACTAAACTATTTTCCAAAGACATCACATAGTTTACATTTCTGTCAGCAAAATGAAGATTCCAATCCCTTTACATCCACACAGCCTTTCCTAATGTACCACTTTTTAATTGTTGCTGAGGCAGTGGGTATGCAGGGGTATCTTATTATGGTTTTGATTTGTGCTTCTTTAATGATTAGTGATGTTGAGTAACTCTTTATGTGTTTATTGTCATTGGTATGATTTGCAAATATTTTCTTCCATTTTTTCAGTTTTTTTTTTTTCCACTTTTTCACAGTAGGGTTGTGGTGGACTTACTATCATCAACTTGAGCAGGAACGCCCAGCTGGACTGAGTTGGTGTGGTTCTGGGCGTAGAGGATCCACCTGAAGATTGTTGTCGATACAACATAAAGGAGAACGACAGCAGAAGAAAGAGGCCTCCTTTTTCACAGGAGAAGCTCTGTTGTGATGGTTCTCCAGAGGGGAACTCAGTTTTTCTTGTCACAGAAGGAGCTTGGGGCCTTACTGTCATCAGGGATGACTACTGTTCGCTCCAGGGGAGCTCTGGTCTTCATCTCTGCTGTGCGCATCGTATCCTGGCTCCAGGGTAGATTTCTTCAGCCTTTTAGTGCAGACACAGATGTACATGGGACAGTGCCGTGGGCTCCCAGCCCTTGATTGGATTTTCAGGTCTCCAGTGTACAGGTAGATGTCCGCATTCTTAGTGCCTTTGGCTTGTGTGTAAATGTTGTAATTTGTAAGTCTCCTGTATTAAATCTGTTCTCTTGCAAACTATTGACTCTAGAAAAGTAACTAATACAAGGATTTGAACCATAGACTATTTTTTAATTTGATAAAATCAGTTTGTTTTCATTTTCATTCTTGCTGGGAATTTGGTATCATTTCAAACCAATCATTGCCAAGATCAATGTAATAAAGACTTACTCCTGTGTTTAGATTTAAGTGTTACGTGTTTCAGGTTTTGCATATTGGTCTTTGATCCATTTTAAATCAACTTGTCTACAGTATGAAGTAAGGATCTGGCCTCATTTTTTTTCATGTGGATATTCAATTGTATCAAAATAATTTGTTAAGACTAAATTTAAACGTTCTAGTTTAAAATCATTTGAACAGAAGTGCAAATGTCTATTCTTGTGCTATCAAATTTATTCACTAGTCTATACTATTCTTATGCCCCTGCCATATTAGCTAGCTTGTTTTGAAATTGAGGCTTTTGAAGTTAGGAAGAATGGATCTATCAGCTATGTTTTCTTATTTTGTTTTTGTTTTTATTCAAGGGTGTTGACTATTTTGGATCCCTTGCAAGATCAAGTGAATTTAATCTCTCCTGACCTATTTCTGAACAAAGGGTAGCAATATCATGAGGATTATTGTTGAATCTGTAATCAAATTTTTAGAATATTGCCATGCTACCAAGACTAAGTTTTCTAATTCATGAACATAGGTATCTATGTTCATTAGTTCCTTCTTGGGTCCTTTCAATGATATTTTGGAATTTTCTTAGTGCATGCATCTTGCACTTCTTTTATTAAATTTATTCCCAAGCATTTGATTATTTTTGGTTCTGTTGTAAATGGAATTTTTTCATAATTTTATTTTGCATTATCATTGTGAGTGTAGATAAATAAAATTTATTTTTCATGTTAAAATTGAATCATGCAAATGTATTAAAAACATTTAGTAAGTATAAGTCTCAGTGGACTCCTTAAAATTTTCTATATACTGCAGCATGTTATCTGTAAAGAGAAAGAGTTTCACTAGTTATTGTCCATTATGGATGATTTGTATTTCTGTTTCTTGTCTAATTTTTCAAGTAAAACTTCCAGTACAATTTTGAATAGAAATGAGAAGAGTGAATACTTTGGCTAGTTCTTCACATTAGGAAAAAGTTGTTAACGTTTCATCATTGAGTAGGATGCAAGATCTGGGTTTTTCACAGATGTCCTTTATCAGATTGAGAATGTACATCTCTATTTCCATTTTTTTTGAGTGTTTGGGCAGATCAATTTTTATTAATTTGCGTCATCTCTTTTTTCTCTTCCGTAGCTGAACTTAAAGTTCATACATTTTTATTGATCTTTTCAAAGAACTAACTTGGTTTTATTGACTGCATTACTTTCTATTGAACATTTCAATTTTTCTGCTGTGATCTCTGTTACTTTCTTCTTTTTTATTTTATTTTGGTTAAATAAGTATTATCAACTTTTGGAAGTAAACCCAGCAGCTCTCAAATAGATTTCTATGAATTTTTTTCTTTCCTTTTTAAAAATTAAATTAAGTTTAATTAATGTTTATTTTTGGGGGTGCTGGAGATCGAACTCAGGGCCTTGTGCTTGCTAAGCAAGCGCTCTACCACTGAGCTAAATCCTCAACTCCTCTTTTTTTTACATTTTATTTACAGTGCTAGTGGTTGGACCTCGGGGCTTTTTCATGTCAGGTAAGCACTCTACTATTGAATAAATGTATGAATGAATAAATTGCAGTGTTTATACATCTCATTGTTAATTCTGTTTGCAACAATTCCTTTTACAGTAAAGCCAGGTAGTAGGAAAGCTTAATTACAGCACAATCAAAAATTAAAACTGAAAAAGATGAAGATCATAAGTTTTGATAGGTAGAATTTCATGAAAATTGGTAAGACAGTTAAAAATTAGGTTTCACAGGGTCGCTGTTTTTAATTGGCAATATCTATTCAGGAAAGACCTATTCTGCATGGCACAGGCGAGGCATTTTATTCCTGTTGCTCCAGAGCTGCTCCGTGACTGTCTCACCACTGGAAGTACAACCCATCCCTGAAGTCAAGTGGTTTTCTCTGTAGGTAATATGAACTCTGATTATTTGAGTCTTCAATCTATTTTACTAATGTGGGAAGAAATAATTTTATCAATAGAAATTTTCAGATAATTTTTTGAAAGAATGTGTTTGAATATGGTTCAGTAGTACCCTTCGCTCAGAACTTGTCAAATTCTTTGTGCTTTGAAACCGGAGTGTGCTTAAAGGCCCCCATGTTAAAATCTTGGTCCTTAGATGGAAAGGCAGTGGAATCTTTCAGAGGTGGGGCCAATGGAAGGATGTTGAGGTATTGGGTCGCTGGCTTCTTCCTGTCTCTGTTTGCTTTCTAACTACTGTGATAGGAATGGGCCGTGTCCATTACATGATCCTACTATGATGGTCTGTGCTGGCACAGGTCCAAAGTGACGGGCCCACAACCACAGACTGAAAAAATGAGTCAAAATAAATCTTTCCTTCTTTAAAATGATTCTGTCAGATATTTTGTCAGAGTGATGGAAAGCTGACAAACTCACTTCTTATTATGATACTCTAGAAAAACAGTGTTTTAAACAATCATTCATTTGTGTCATACATGAAGGTAATATGTAAATGCACACACACAAACTGTATGTGCATAAGTACATAAAGATTAATATATAATTAATATATAGTATATTAATATATGTAATATATATTAATATATAATAATATATTATATATACACATATGTGTATATATACCTGTATGTATAGACAAACAAAAGAGGCAAAATCTTGTCGGCCTGTATTGTATGTATTGTACCTACAGTGGCAAGCACTTTCAAATGTTTCAAGTGTTGTATTATGTGAAAGTGTGGGTTTATTCTTCAGCGGTATTCTTCTTATAGAAGTTTTGTATTAAAGAATTAAGGTTCATATTTTGAAGGGTATATTGCTACATTCATTGATTTCACCTTTTCAAAAAACCCATTTGAGAGTTAGGGATTTAGCTCAGGGGTAGAGCGCTTGCCTTGCAAGTGCCAGGCCCTGAGTTCAATCCCAGCACTTCCCACCACAAAAACAGAAAGAAATCTTTTTTGGTGATATGGTCTATATAGCAGGAGACAAGGTAAATTTCACATCTCCTGGCTTCTTCTGATGTTTGAAGCAGAGATCAAGGAATATGGGCATCCTCTGCATATAGTAACTTCAGAAAAATCTAAGGATCTTTGGGACTATACCTGGCTGACCCTTACAGTTCAGCATGTCTTTGAGATAGACAAGATATACTCAATTCAATAATGTAACTCATACCTGGTACCCAAGTATAATATTAAAGAATTCCAAGTTTGGTGAGTTTTAAGTATAAACTGGTATAACTCCTATGTGGTAATTGAAGAAGCAATTATGAAGAGTGGATGAGCGATTAATCTTTAACCATCAAAATTATTATTAGAAGTGCTGGTCAATATTTCACTAGCCTTGCTTGCCATGAAACTGTATTTTAATAATGGAAAGAGTCGTAGAAGTGAGAAGACAAGAGAACTAGCAGGTATGGACTGAATTCAGCATTTGTACAAAGAATAACGATGCAGGGGATCTTGTCAAAGGACGGGTGTTAAATTCAGTAAGTAAGGAGGACTGAAATTGTCTTAAAGGTGACCGTGAAAATCTCATAGTCATCCAGAATGTACAGTCGCTATACATGATATTAATTTGGCTGATTTTCCTTCAGCACTCAGAACATTTCTCATTTTTTTTTTGTAATTTTTTTCTTTGGTAAAGAAACTGATTAAGGATTAAGGACCATTTTGTACAAAAGTTGCAAGCCTTTTAGGTGTTTTTGGAGTTTGGGGTAGATTTTTTTTTTTTAACTAAGTTAAAGTTTATTGCAAAATATTGAGAATTTTTACTATAATGAATTTGGTAACCCTTGGTAAATAAGCAAGCATTGTTTAATTTCAGTTTTTTCATGCCTAGGTTTCTTTTTTAATGAACTAGACACTTTATAAGGTAAAATATGATAACCAGATATTAATTAAAATGATAGGGATGTTAAGACTAACTAAAGCAAAGGGTTTTGTCCTCAATATCTCTATGTGTTACGTAACATCAGAGACTTGCTCAGTGGTTGTAGCTTGCACATGGCAGCTCCTTGATATATTTTGTTATCACAATTAATGATATAGACTTAATTATTAAGTGGCGAGAGGTTGGTGTTAGTTTAAAAATTTCACACAATATGATTTAAATATTTATTTGGCCACACATGTATTTCTCTAGTATCAGTGAAAACTGATTTTACTTTAGAATCTTAATGCGCATGTACAAACACACATACGTGCACATTTACATATGTGGACAGATATGTACATAAGCATATAATACTCTCACCAGGCTGTTTTATTTTACATTTCAACTCATTGATTAAGCAACCTCAAGTTCAGTGTGCCACAGATGTGATATAATTACTAGTAGAAAATTGGAAAATTAAAGCAGGGAGATAAATATGACGGCTAGATGACCTCTACCATTGTCTGTTACAATTGTGAGATGCAGTTACTGTGTGGAATATTATAAATTATGGTTATTTTTCCAGCCAGAACAAAGCTAGTAAACAAAATCTGTTCTCTTCATTCAGAGGTTTTTTTAAAGTCCGTTTGCCTTTGTAGTAAAATACAAAATTGCTGCTGTAGAGTAGGACACCCAATAGTAACAGAACTAGCCATAGGCAGGATATGGTGCAGAGAACAAACACTGTGGGTCAATGTAACACCCACGAGAGACTCCACGCAGCCATTGTAGTAGGCGATTACCCGTTATTTGTATTGTTACTCAAAAACATTTTGTTTCTCACATACAATGCAAACCAAGTAATTTTTGTGTGTTTCTTGGCTCTTGGACTAGCTTTCACAGAACTCAAGGGTTTGTATTTAAATTTCCAAACCCTTGAATTTAGAGACTTTATTCAGGCAATCATATCACTAGGTAGAAAAACTGTAACTCATTTAAGGTTAGTATTTTCCCCCCACATCTAACAGACAGGACGACTGAATTTTAGAAAAAAAAAACTCCTGCTTTGCTTTCAATTTGAGCCCCCTAAAGAAGCTTGGATTTGAGAAAAATTCCATCCGTTGCCTAATATCCACGTTTTTCACTGAAGTCTTACACACGGGACTTGGTAGACATCACACTACAAAGATTCCCCTACTGTCGATCATTAGTTCAGGAAATGAAGCCGAGCAAATATTCTTGCTAACTTAGCAAATTCACACGTTGTGTAGTTATATTCTTACAATATGAGTGGCCCCAAGAGGGACTTCTTGAATAGATCCTATTTTCAGCTCCTGTTTTCAGAATTATTTCTCTTTTCTTCTCAGGCTTGCAAAGTAAATGCATCGAAGTTTACCTAGTATGTTTATGTAAAAGGCATGTGATATTCCCACATACAGAAGCCAAGCAACAGATCTATGGCCCAGAATCATGTCCTCAGCTCTCACGAGAAGGGTTCAGTGACATTCAGATATTGCCACTTCCTAACTCTTTATCACCACAACTATGCAGATGAGATTTCATGTATTACACATACATATTAGCCATGAATCTGAAAATAAGAAAAAAAAGTTCAAAATCATTCATCAGAAAAATGTGAAAAATATGGAACAGCATCAGTTCATGAGCGAAGAAAGAGTTATTTGATAGATTCTAATCTGAGTCAGCGGTTTACTAGACAATTCAAAAACAATTTTTTGAAAAAAAAATCCAACAAAACAAAACCAAACAAACCAAAAACCTTTTTTTTTTGGAAAAAAGTGATACAGTAGTTGCACAGTGTCAATTATAGAGAATGGACAAGAAAAGGATTTAGATATAAGTGGGAAAAAGGCTATGTTATGATTTTATATTGTATTTGGGATGAGTTTTAGAAGAAAATCAGCAGTTGAACTGAAACAACTTGTTTGGCTTGGGCTGAAAGTGAATAAGCACACTTGATTTTCTTGAAGATAAACCAGACTGTTTCACTCGCTGTTCTTTAATTTGAACTAATGTTACCATCTCCGGTGTCCCTCTTGACATAGGGGCTGTTGCTATGTAAATGGGGGAAAGGTTACAAAATCCTGGTTGGATCAAATCCTCTGAGTCCTTATTAGGTCAGCTATACACTGCAGTATCCACCAAAGCCAACTATACATATATTTAGATGGAAAATGGTAAGTGTCTATGATCCTAAAAGGAATTCGGCCCCAAATGAGATGGAAAGTATGCAAAAATATGTAAGCTAAGTCATGATAGTTTAAGAAAACAATTTACATATGTAAAAACCTTTGCTTTGTTTTATTCCTTTTTTTTTTTTTTAATGAGTTAAAACATTTTTGGTAGCATGGTAAAGAGCGTGAACCCTACGGCGAACTGCACATGTGCGAACTCCAGGTCGCAGGCTACTTATCAGAAGCTAGTGCCTGCCGACCTGAGATGAGGCTGAGGTAGTTGCAAATACAGATTAACATTAGCGGAGAGGTTTGACTCAACAGAGGCCATAATAAATCAATTGCTTCCAGACTCATATCAGACCCTATCAGTAAGCGGCAAGTGACAAGCTGCATCTGGTGACAGGATTTATAGTGGCAAGTAAGTCAATGCAGTTCAGTCGAACGGCTGCATCTAGTGGCAGGCTTTAAGTCGGAACCTGACACTTATTTTAGTCCACCGGAACTTACCCAGTGTTTCACTTAGTACTTCTGTTCGTCCCTCTTTCCCTCACTTGTCTGTCAGCATGTGAAACCCACAAGCTAACCCCAGCCAAAGTCAGTAGAACATGAAAGTTACTGGAGTGTTTCTTCGAAATGGGAAAAGACCACTGAAACCACCCTCCTGGTCAGTCTGGAAAATTAGTCTTCATGAAACTGATCGCTGGGGCCAAAATGTTTGGGAACTGCTGCCATATGTGAGCTCCCCATTAGTCCCAAGATTTTGTTTGCTTCTTTGTGAAGTTTTTATTTAGCTTCTTGTTTTTATGTTTTTTCCAACACTCTACTTACTTCACAATCCTAATACCCAGGAAGTCAATGATTTTCGCTTACACTTCTTCTCCACAATTGTGTTCAAGTTGTCAAATAGGAGTTGATGGCTGGCCGCCTGTCTTGAAAGCAAATTGCACACCAGAAGGACTCAGCTAAAAATTGATTCTCAGACTTCCAATTTGTGGCCAACCAGGGAGATAAATGGTACCTCCCCCATTAGATTTCAGAAAATCGGTGTTTTGTGACTGTATACACCTGAAATATCTCCCAGAGTTCAGGAAAAAATTCTCACTGGTACCACTGTGGTACCACTATTTACAAATAAAAAGGACAGAATTATCTCTAGTTTGCTATAAAAGTGAAATTTCTCCCTTGGCAAGCTATAGCCTATATCTATCAACTCTCTCAGAATTTTTTCTTTGAAAGAGAATGTTTCGTGAAAATCTTCATTATATGTGCCAAGACCACAAACAGATTCATATAAGGATCCAAGGCAGAAATTTAGAGCCAGATTCCTCAAAAGAGAAGAAAGGACATGGATGGTGAACTGTTGAAATAATGTTCGATATCACAGGCTATTTGAAGACAGTCGTCAATTGTTAATGTTCCATTTAGTAAACATTTAAGAGTCAAGCTAAGGGGCGAAGAGTACTGGAAATCACACTTATGGTGAGCCTATAGATAACGCAATGCAGATTGGAAAATAATTTCAAATGTCAGCAAGTTATGAGTTAAGGTAGTTTAAGAGAAAATGCAAAATGTAGGCTTTCTTTAGGTAACATATTTGCGTTTATGTTTCTAATTAAAAGATTTTCTAAGAAATCAGAAGGTAGAATATTAATTTGAATTTCAGGTCTATCATGTTACCGTAAGTAAATTACTTAAATTCTCTAGACTTCTGTTTTTTGATCTGAAAGGGACACTGACTCTTTGGGAGATTTTGAGACCGGCCAAACCACAAATCAAACCAAGTCAAGAAGAATATAATTGGTCCATATTGATGGGTCCTGAGGAAGTCCCTGGACACATTAAAGACCAATTAAAAGACTTCTTCTATTTCTGCTGTACATTTGGGAAAGATTATTTTTTTCTCTACTGTAGATGTTAGATATTTTCTTTCAAAGGCAATAGGGTCCTATATTATATTTTCAATTTTAGTGGACATTATAGTATCTGTAATAGCTAGGATATTTTTATTGTGAGATACAGAAATCCAGGCATATATTGATTTTTAATATAGGGCCAATGACTAATTTATGTGATTGAAAATTAAATGGTATCATGGGCTTCAAATAGTTTAATCTGAAATTCATTTAGTATCCATTCATAGGTCATTTTCTTTCATGTTATCAAAATTATTTCAGAGGCTTGACATCCTCTAAAGCTTACTTCTGTTCAATAGTTTCTAGTAAGAATCATGAGAACTGCTTTGAATGGACCAGCATAGGTCAAGTTTACTAATAAATAATTACACTGATTAATTAGATGGCGGTCCAATTAATACAACTTGAGATATGTTTCCCACTTTTGGATATAAGAACATAGAATCCCTGGAACCAGAAAAATACTGGAATAGGAATTGAGTAGAATTTTCCATTTAGGTCATGATGGGTTGTATATACCAGACAAGTGCTGTCACTAAACATAAGAGAAAAAAATAAACTCTTAATTTTTTTTTCTTAGAAACATTAATGAACAGTAATATAGTGATAAATTGCCACATCAAAACCCCAAACAAAGTAGAGAATTTAAAGTTTTAACACCAGCACTCCATGCAACATTCCTACAACATTAGGATGAAGGAAATGGCAACCGAACAGATTTTTCAGCAGGCTGGATGATTAAATGTTAAGTACCCAAGTTTTCCACAGAAAATATGCCAACCATGTTTATAGCAACACAATTTGTAATAGCTAAGTCTTGGAAACAACACAAATACTCAGCTAATGAATGGCTAAAGAAGATGTGGTTTTTTTGATACAATGGAGCACTATTCTGTCATAAAAAAGGATAAATGAGAGAAATTTGTAGGTAAATGAATGTACCTTGAGAACATACTCTTAAGGGAAATAAATCAGACACCCATGAGTACATATCAAATTGTTTCTCTGATACGAGAAGCCATAAGTGTAAATAAGGACAAAGAGGTATAATAGATATTATGTAAAAGAAAGATAATATTCAAAAGGGAGGAGAACTAGAAAAGGAGGAGGAAGAAAAGAAGGAAGGGAAAAAGAAAAAGTAAAAAGGGGAAATGATAGAAAAATGTAAATAAACCTGCTGTAAATAGGAAAGGATGGGGGAATGGAAGTGAGGGGTGGGGAAGAAGGGGGAAACCAAGATATATCATGTACAGGTACAAAATAACCATAATGAATATGATCATTATGTATGCAGTGTACCAATACATGTTCTTGGTAAACTAAAAAAAAAAAAAAAGAAAATACATCAATCTGTTTCCTTCCACATAGTCAGTGAATGATAAAATTTGAAATTGTATTTAGATGGTACTGAAGTACTGGTGAATTCAGATATTTAACATAAATTAACTAAAATTAATTCTTTTTTCTTTTCTTTAGTACATGTTTGCAGTACGTAATGTTTACATTGCTTGTGTGGAGTTGGTAGGTGTAAACAAGACACCTTAATTTCTTTCGTATCCACTTTCTCTCCCCCCCCCGTCTTGATAGTCTTCCCCTCTGAGAAAGGTCTATCTCCCTACTTTCTATTTATCTTTTATTTTGCTAGGAAAAAAGATATATAGAGAAAGCAAAGCTAAAAAGATAAATTTTTAAAAGAAATAATATAAGAAAGAAGACAATGGAACAACAAATTTAAGAAAAAGCCCATCAAAAAAGCAAGAAAGGAAGAAAATATGAAAGGAGGAAAGCAGAGACTGAAGAAGGAAGAGAGGGAGGAGAGAAAGAAAGAAGGAAACCACATATCCCACCAAATATTAAAGAGATACTGTCATCAGACTAGTATTACAAAAGCTAAAACAGGAAGTTCTACTTTCTGAAGAAAGGTGAAACCAGATTGGAAACTAAAATGAAGATAACAGTCATATGCTATATGTAAATGTATGTGAGATATTCTGATGTCTGTATAAAGAATTATTTAGAGTAAAACTAATACTGATGTACCCTTGAGATTATAAAAAACACAAAACAATTACATTATAAAAAGAATGGCACATGAGAAATTAACAGTGAAAATGACCATAAGTACAAATACATTTTGTAAACTTTTTCAGCAATCACAAACACACACACACACGTACACACAAAGATAAAGAGTAAAGTGAAATGGAATTTAAGGATACTAACATAAATCAAAGTAATACAGCAAAAGTGATTTAAAAGAATAATGCAACCAAGATACATCATGTATAGGTACAGAATTAATGTAATGAATGTGACCATTGTATGTAGAATGTACCAATACATGTTCTTGGTTTAAAATAAAATTAAAAAAAAAAATAAAAGAATAATGCAGGATATTGAATTAAACACAAATATATCAATATTTATAATATTTTTAAATGAATTAATATTTTTAAAAGTAGAAATTGTCAAAAAGGCTAAAAATTCAGTATCAAACTCTATACTGTTTATGAGCAACATAAAGTATAATATATTTATATTTTAAATAAACATACTGTATCCATATACATTAAAATGAAAATTATCAAAAAGACATGAAAAATCTAATCATTGAATAGATGAGATGAGAATATTCATATTAAAGACTTTGACTTCAAGGCAAGGGATTTTATCAGAGATCAAGAACACATACAGAGATGAGTAAAAGATCAGTGTATCAAGAAATAATACTAAACGTGTACACATATAATAATAAAACTTTAATATTCATAGGTCAAAAATGAATGAACACAAAGGAGAAATACTTATATATGCAATCATATGTGTTGATTTTTAGAATTACAAGAATATATGGATAGAATATAAATGTGAATATTGAATGTCAGAAAAACAGTATACTACAGCTTTATAATGATTCACCACACTAAAAAAATGAAAAGCAAATATATATATTTATATATATAAATTTGCAGATATATGTATTTGTATATATATTTGTATATATATATATTTGTATATATATATTTGTATATGTTTATATATATATTCATGTATATATATTTGTATATATATATCACCCAGATTTATAATATTGTGAACCATCAAGTAAGTCTTAGTACAGTCCAAAGAATTTATATATATGGAATTAAATTTAAATAACCAATAGTAGAACACATTGAAAATTCTCCACCATAGTATTTCAAAGGTGACACTACTCTATTCTTTGTAACCTTTGTCTTAAGGAAGAAATTAAAAATAAAATTATGAAATCCTTTACAATGTTAGACGATGAAAACACCAAAGAAAAAGAATTTGCAAAAATCTTGGAAGTTTCCAGAGAAAGTCATTATTACTATTATTAATGGTAGTATTATATATGTTTCTATTAGAAAAGATTTAAAATCAATAGTGTGAACTCAGTGTTAAAAGTAGAACAAGAGTGAAAAAAAGAAACAACACATCCACACTAAGAAAAATTAAAAGGAAAAGACTAAGTCTTAGGAGTATATTGTTTTTTCCCTGCATTCTATGTGCTAATTGAAAAGTCACATCAGTGCAACTGGAACAGAGAGAACAAAAAGTGAAAGTGTGATACTGAGATTGAGAGTGAGCTTATGTCAAATAGGGTCACATAAAATCGCCTGGGTTTTCAGAACATATCCCAAAGATAATTGGAAACTATGGGGCAACGACATGTTCATATCAATATTCACAAAATTTATATTAAATAGTGAGGAACAGATTGGTGGAAGGTAAGGCTGAAGACAATCATTTCAAAAGAGCTCACTGCTAGTAAAGAGTAAACTCTCAGCATAAATGGAGACGAGTTGAATGACCTGGATAGACTCACATAGTATTTGGAAAACTTGGCTAATTTGGAGGTATGCAATGAGGTATAAAGAGTATCAAAACTCACTCTTCGCCGTCCAACTTCTATAACTTTATTAGGGCTCAAAGAATGATGCTGCAAAATATGTTATTTTGGACTCCCAACTCAGAGACTTGGAAAGCAGCAAGGGCAAGATAAAACTCTGAAGTTTTATCATTTACTTAAGGACTGGATTCAAAAAAGAGAAACACAATTGTCTTCACTCCTCTTACTAAAATTTTGTTAACCAAAAAGGATGAAGCTCATGAGACAGAAGAAGAGACAGAAAATCAAACGTGGCACCTGGTGCCCAGAAGAATTTTGTCCCAGGGCATTGTTGTTTTTTTAGGCACACTTTCTTCCCTAAAAATAATATACTCACCCTCCAAAAGTACTGAAAACCACTCCCACCACTTATTTCTCCCCTATTAAGAGGATCCTTAAGTTCAGTCATCTGTCCTTTTTAATGTGACCTATTTGTGCAACTCCTGCATGTATTAATAAGTTTATGTGTCTTTCTTCCTGTCACTCTGTCTATTGTCAGTTGATTTCAGCAAAGTCAATTATCAAAACTGGTTCAAAAACTTGAACTTATCTATAACTGCATGTATTGATGGTGCTACTTCCTGAGAGAGCAAATAATGGTAGGTCTGGGCTGATGCATACTGTCGAATAGTTAGGATTATATGTAATTTTGAAGGTATGAGAAATAAAAATAAATTAAGGAGTGTATATATAATTGTAGAATTGTGTGGTTGGATAGAGACAAAAGATACAGATTTTGAATACAGATGTGAAATAACACCATAAGAGCAGATGTGAAGTCTATTTAAGGAAAACAGTGCAATCTGATAAGAGAAATGAGTTTAAGGCAAAATGTCAAGCATTTCAGCATTTCTGTAGTATATACTGTGCTCTTATTATGGGAAGAAATTACTATGAAAGAGGAGAGAAATTGCTATGGTAGAAAACAACATTCAAATTTTATGACCATTTTTTCATTCATATTTAAATTTTAGTTGACTCATCATATTGTAGGGTATAATATGTTAACAATTTACATACATACCATTTAATAATCACACCAGCACAATTAGTATTTACATCTTCTCAAATAATTACCATTTCAATGTGTTGGGAAAATTCTAATTGTTTTGAAATATATAAGAAATTATCATAGACTATAGATGCCTTACTATGCTACACAAAACTAGAACTAATTTCTCCTATTTAATAGTATTTTTGTACCATCTCTACACTCTTTCTATGCCCTTCTTCAGTGTTCCTAGTTTCTCATGAGAAATTTTACTGTTACAATGCTCTAGGAGATCAGTTGTTTTATCTTTCACGAATGAGTGAAAACATGCAGTACAGTGTTTGTCAAACTTTGACTGAAAAATATCGCTGAACAAATTGAATGTAGAAGAAACATGCCTCCATAAAATAAAGGCTGCATTTGACATAGCCAGAGCAACAGGGAAAAAATTGAAAGCATTTTCTATAAGAACAGACCACGATGTCTACTTTTGTCAATTAAGAAAACCAAAAACAACTAGGGGTTGGCGATTTAACTCTTGGCAGAGCACTTGCTTAGCAAGCACAAGGCCTCAGTTAGATCCCCAGAACTGCTCCCCCTCAAAAAAACCCAAAAACAAAAACAAAACAAAACAAAAACCCCTCAAAAGCCTAATGTATAACTTATTTTCTTAAGACCACCCGTGTTCCATATCTTGCAGTGTTTGTAGGTAGAAATCCAGGCATGACTGAGCTGGATACACTGTACCATAGGTTGCTGCCTAATAATTTAATGTATAACTTATTTTCTTAAGACCACCCGTGTTCCGTATCTTGCAGTGTTTGTAGGTAGAAATCCAGGCATGACTGAGCTGGATACACTGGCTACGTATCTTGCTTGGCCACAATGAAGGTGCCATTAGAACTGCAGTTTCATCTGAAGGCTTGGCTGGGGAAAGATATGTTTGCAAGCATATGCGGAGGTTCACTGAACTGCGTTCCTCTTGAACTGTAGAGTGAGGTCCAGGTTTCTCCTCAGCTAGTGTACTTGGGCTGCTCTTAGTTTTGCCACTTTTACTTCTCCATTTGTCAGTTTGCTTCATTGGAAAAAATGGAGATTGAAATCACTTTTTTTTTTTCATTTTTTTTTTTTTTTGTTGGAAGTAAGTCACTAGGTATAGTCTATGCTCCAGAGGAGGAACACAGAGTCTGTATTGCACAGAAAGAATAAATTTTAAAAATCTATTGTGCATAATGGTGACTTTTGATGATAACAACAGTGTATTGGGTACTTGAAAATTCCTGAGAGGATACTTTTAGTGTTCTCAATACAAAAGTAAGTATACAGTCTTATGCATATTTTAAATAATTTTAATTAGCCTTTTGAAGTATGCACATATATCAAAATATCACGTTGACATACATATACAATTTTATTTGATAACAAAAGTAATAATTTTAAGTTAAAATATTAAAATAATAAAATGAAGCCATGTTAAAAGGAGGGAATCAGAAACTAGCACGAGTAATGGAAGATGTGAATCATTATGAATTGTTTTAGAAGGCTACTTGCCAAGTAATATAATGGTAGTTATTTAAAGATATCTGCAGGGGCTTTTGCTTAGTCAGGGATAACTGTTGATTAATTAAAATAAAAACGATAATAACAATGAACACAAAAACCTTTCTACCTTTAAAATGAATGATTTTTTCCCTTTTATAAGAAATAAAGATTATTGGGTGGCTGCCCTGTTAAATAGCATAATGTATCAAAGCACTTTTTGGTAATTTATGAAATCTACCAGCCGAATCTGATAAGTGACCTGTCCACTCAGATGTGAATGTTTTATAATGCACTTAACACAGAGCAAATACATACGGAAATAAACACTATTAGTAGTTGGAATGTTTATTCCAAAAAGTGATTTCATTTTTACAAAGAGTGTTCTTGAAGCAAAACACATATGATTCTTTTTTGTACCATAACACAATATGAGTATCGTTCCCCTTTCTCCTTTTATGTATGACATATGATATGGGAAAACATGTGTTCTTGGTTAAAGACTTATTGTTTGCTAAATTGTTGCAGCCTTCTAAATTCTTCACACCCCTTTATCTTCTCATCCTCACCTTTCAGTATTATAAATATACATACATATTTTTAAATTAATGTATTACTCAGTTCCCAGAGCGATCACACTGACAGCAGTTAAAGAGAATGTAAATATTAGTGTGAGGAGTTTAGTCGGCATTTCAACTTTATAACTATAACCCTGGTCAGAGTAAATGGATTTTATGATTAAGTCCTATCATCTGAATTACCTAGTATAATTCTGAAAGAACTGTATTGGGAAATCATAATTATTGACCACAATCCTAACAAAAGCTGAGTGCTTCTCTTGTCTACAGAGATGTGCAGACTCAGACAGGATGTGCACAACTTAATTTAAGTTTGCATTTATTTTAAGATTAAATACAAGAAGTTTTTGTCTTTAATGATATTTTTCTTAATGCTTATTTTACGTGAACTTAGAATGGCTACATCAGCTTTCTTTCATATAATATATGGCCAATTTACCTACTGGCATCTTTCTCTTGTGACTGCTGTTTGGTGGCCCTAGATTTCTCTCCACTAATGACAATGTTTGCATTCTATATGTCAATTTCAAAGCTGAATGATGTACTCTTGATTATGAAGAACATGTTAGTAAACGTGAAAATTAAACTGAACCATCTTTTTAAATATAACTCCCAGCTCTGTACAAGCAATTTTATTTCACATTATTATCCCCATTGGATGTCTGATTTCCTATTCATGATATTTCTGGGCCCTTACCCAACATGACTGCCCAGGGCTCAACTGACTGAGTAATTTTCTCCTTGTCCAAGAACAGCATTTGGCTTTAACTTTGCCAAACAGGGAGGCAAACCGCTTGCTTTCTGTGTACCAGTGCACTCTACTGCATCGATAAACATATGTACACTAAGAACGATCTACTCAACAAAAGAAACTTCCTATAAAGAGAAGACATTGCATGGGCAAGCCATATGAAGGTTCTACACAATTCGGAGCTGAGGAGACCCCAGGATCATGAATTCCTAAATGTTATCCTTCTGTGATTTAAACTGGATCAGAGGACTACCTTCCTCTTAGGAAAATGAGATATAATTGAAATTTATATGTTGGAGAAAGAGAGTTGTATTAGTTACTTTTCTAGAGTCAATGGTTTGCAAGGGAGCAAATTTAATACAGGACATACAAGTTACAACATTCATACACACACAAGCCAAACATAGGAAAAGAGCAGAACATCTGTCTATGCACTGGAAACCCAAAAGATCCAGTCAAGGGCTGGGAGCCCACAGCAGTGTCCCATGTATGTCTGTGTCTGCACTAAAAGGCTGAAGGAATCTATACTCGAACCAAGATAGGATGGATGCTCACAGCGGAGATGAAGACGAGAGCTCCCCTGAAGCAAAGAGCAGCCATCCTCAAAGCCGGCAAGGCCCTGAGCTCCTCCTGCGATGAGAACAGCCGAGTTCATCCAGGGAAACTAGCTGCAATGGAGCTTCTCCTGGCAAACAGCCAGCACTACCTTCCGCTCCCATTCTCCTTAATGGTTGTGTTGGGAACAATCCTCAGGTGGATTGTCTATGCCCAGAATGGCACCAACTCAGTCCACCTGGATGTTCCGGCTCAAATTGACCACAATAATTAGTCCACCACAAGACCAGTTCATAGATAAACAATGCAAAATTTTAGAAAATTATTTTTGGAAAATTAAAACAAAACAATTACCTTTCTGAAACAGTATGGATGGAGTTATCAGTAATGATTTTCTTACGACACATCTCGGAGTTGGAGAAATTACGGAGAGTTGCTCATGTTCTAACCTCTGTACGAGTGCCACACTGACAGACGTTTTAGTCACACAGCTGGCTTCTTCATTACTTCCAAAATGACTTATGTGCATTGATAAATTTGCCAAATCCAAAGATAGATAATTTGTACATTTGTTACACAATGTGTATGTTTGTTGTAAAATTTTCCTAACAGTTTTTCTTGTAATAAATCACTACATTATGATTATTTTTCACAGATGAAAGTAAATGGTCTTCTATTGAGGTAATATATATTATTTTACCTCTACATGCAAGGGAGGAATGAGTTAGATGTAGAAATATCTTATGCATATATAACATTTAGAAAATTATTTCAAAATGTAAAAAGAGTAGTCATTCTCTGACCAAAGTACTTATTGATCAGTGTCTTCAAATTAAATAAAACCCTTACTTGTATCAAGGCATTATTAAAATGTGACATTTAGCATGTCTGTCATTTGGTATACTGTTTGTTAATGTACCAGAGCAATATTTGTATGCTCTTAATATCCATGTCTGATTGCTTTTGTAATGTGAGTCAGCATATTCTAACCACTTTTCATTTATCATTAGTAAACCAAAGAATCATGTAGTAATAAATTAGAAATTAATACATAATGATCTATTAATTATATTATAGTAAGCATTTAGCTGATGAAAGAGAAATTTTATTAGTACTAATTTAATTCCTATTATAATTTTTAGAGGGGTAGATATTTTAAATTTTTGAAAATTCTTTTCCATAATGTTAAGCTTTATTATTCCTCCCCTAGTTAGACAAATAAATTATCAAGTAATTTTTGGAAGAAAACAATTATAAAGCTATTCAATGTGAAAATGAAAGGCAAGTATCTGAATAGGGAAAAAAAATTTCAATAAAATAGGTACATACCAGAAGATAGAAAAATATTGAAGGGCTAAAATTTTGGCTATTTTATATGTTAAGATAGTTCACTGAGAGAACAGGATTGTATGCAAATATATTTTTACATCCACACCAGTCATAATAGATGAAATTTAGGAAAAATGAGAAGAGAAACTATTCAAAATTCTCCATTAAAATTGAATACCTTATTCTTTATTGAGAAACAATGACATGAGATTTGAAATTCAAATATTATGTTATTGGTCACTTTTTATTGAAAGTTATCATAGAGAAATTCAAACTTTTCCTCTGAGATTTTGCTATTTGAGTTTGCTGAAATAAAATGCTAATCAATTACCAGGAGATGAAGCAAGCATGTGTGTTGATCAGCACATACATGTTCAGTGAAGCCACACAGAGCATGGAACTTTGGGAAGGGCAAGGAGGTTGAGGATGAAACACCCTTCCTCACAAGCAAAGCGGAAGTCGCAGCTCAAGTACTTCTTAAACAGGGTGCAGATGATGTTTAGAGGGGACCTATGTGCCCGAAAAAGACACAACGGTCTCTAAGAAAGTTCCTCTGAGCTGTGGGTGTCATGTCCGATTTTCAGTCTCTTCCTCTGTGCTATGAGTTTAATCTTCCATAGGTAACAGAATTTCAGTAAGAGGATTGACGTAGTGTGTTTCCTTTGGTGGATGCCATCTTAGGGAGACGGGGACTTCAGAGAAATCTCCTCCCTGCATTTGCGGCTCCGCTGGGCTTCTCGGCTTGAAAACCACAGCAGCACATTTAGGAATTTCGTTCTCTCAGCTGCAACATTATCCACTTCAATGACAGGGTTTCAACTATCTAGAGGATGATATATAAGGAGAGTTGAGAACTATTTAACCTATATATTTTAAATACATTGAAACAAAGATCTGATCCTGGTTATCTCATTGTACCTTACGTGATTTTTGTTAAATGTCGTTCAACTGAAAATATTTTATGGATGGAAAATATGGGTGAAAGGAGAAAGGGCACAAAGATTGGCATGATTTCTTGTATCATAAATAAAATATATAGCACAACAGATTTAAATTTTCTAAATTGTGACATTTTAGAATAGTGATAATTGTTCTGCATAACAATAAATTATATAAAAAAGAGAATGCATAATCTACATGATTATGGTTTCATTTAGGCCACATCTAGCATTGAAATGATTATTCCAAAAATAAAATGAGCTTGATAAGTAACTTGACTGGGCAGAAACCATAAGCTAATTTAATAACATTGACAGAATATTATGCAGACTACCAATATGTAAGAGAAAATATTTCACATTATATTAAACATTGATAGAGATAATGAAATGATCAAACTAACACAGCTGCAACAAAATGAATCATATTGAATTAAATAAGAAATAACAAAATTATGCATTCATTATAATTTTATCAAGGGATAAAAGCCATACATAAGCACTAATAACTTGCACATTCTGTGTGTCTCTGTATTCACAGAAATGTTTTTGTTACCTTATTCTATTGGAGAAAATATAAAAACTGCACATATCCCATTACACAAATTAATATACATGAAAATAAATTCAAATAATGTAGCTCTCCCAGACTCATAGATGAGAAAAATTTTGTTATCCAAACCAAATCAAGAAAATTCTGCAGGGAAAAAAAAATGGCTAATACATTCATGAGACTGCTGATAATTTAAAAACATATTGTCAAAACAAACCTGGAAAATCATAAGCTTATGAACACATTAGCTTTGTGATTTTTCTCCTTAGTATTAGTGTTCACTTGTAATCTTTTTCTAAGGTAACGGTAGGAATTCTGTTAAGCTATATTGGTTTTGGTCGCTGCCTGGCCCCCATCCCTGGGACAGGACCTTTACACTAGATTGCCAATAAGTGCATATCGAATTGATTAATCCCAGAAATGAATGTAAACCAGTCTCATAAAACCTATAAATATAATTGACTAAATTATGCGATTTAAGGAAAAGAAGCATATATGACTCTCAATGGGCACAAATAAAATTCTATACTTATTTGTGCTAAGAACAAAACAGAACAAAAAGGAAGATATTTCTTAACAAATCAAAGGATCTGTGTCAAAACTTCACAAACTAAATACTAGGGGAAGAATCGACTTTTCTCATAAAATCATACATAAGAAAAGTAGGTTTGCTCTCCATTCCTAATTCATCATTGTAAATACCGCAAAAGGCATTGAGATTATTCAAAACTAGAAAGGATATTCATGTGGTTTTATTTGGTATAGCAGAGCTTATTAAATTACATACAGTAACAAACAGGAAAATTATTCTCCCAACATCATGGAGTAGTTCCATTACATTTTCTTCTCGTAGATTCAGTGTTTGGGACTTATGTAAAGTCTTTAATTTATTTTGAGCATTTTTTTTTGCATATAGTATAAGTTAAAGATCTAATTTTATTCTTCTATATGTAAATCTCTAGTTGTCCCAATACCGCTTCCCGAAAAACATATCCATTTCTTAATGTGTGCTAATGGCCCCTTTGTTAAAAATTAATTTTCTTTTATTATATAGCTTTATTTTTGGACTCGGTATTCTGTTCCATTGGTCTGAATCTATTTGTGATATATTTTGAAGTCAGGTAGTGTGATGCCTCTGGCATTGCTCTTCTGTTCAAAATTGATTTGGCTATTTAGAGTTGTTCGTAGTTCTGTTTAAACTGCAGGAATGCTTTTACTATTTCTGTGAGTAATGTCATTGCAATTGTAACAATTTTTATTGTCTCTCTAGACTTCTTTGAGTAATATGGACATTTTAATAACATCAATTTTTCCAAGTTATGAGCACAGGATATCTTGCTATTTATTTAAGACTTCTTCCATTTCTGCAATTATACCAATTTTAAAAATTCTACATAACTAGGGAAATCTTCAGTAAAGTGAAGATGCAATACTATTTACAATCCATGCATTTTATAAAGAAGTAACACACCAAACGCATAAGAAATGCAAATGATTTAATAGTAAGAAAACAAAGATTGAAAATATGGAAAAAGGATCTGAATATTTTACAAAGGAAGTCAGACAAATGGTCAATAGGTGAAAAAAAAATCTCAAAATCACTAATCGCCAGAGAAATAGAAATTAAAACCCTAATGACATTTCTACCTCACACCTGTTGGAATGGCGCTTCTCAGAAAAAAATGTGAGCTCATATTGTTGTCAAGGGGGTAGACAAAAGGATACCCTTGCACACTGCTGGTGAGGAAGTTAATTAGCACAGGTAATACAGAAAATAGTATGAATGCACATTAAAAATTTAAAAATATAAATACCAGGTGATACAGCAATCCTACAATTGGAGGTACATTTTAAGAAGTGAAATTTGTATGTTGATCAGATATCTGCATGCGCATATTCATTGTAGCATCATTTGTAATTGCGAAGGTGTAGAATCAATGTAAGCATCAGTCAGTGGGTGAATAGAGAATACGTGATATATACAATGGACTATTATATACAGCATTCAAAAAAGAAAATCTGTCTGATGTTAGGGTGTGGATGAACCTGGAGGACATAATTTGATGTAAAACAAGCCAGGTACAGAATGGTAATTACTACATGATCTCACTTATATGTGGAATCTAAAATATTTTAACTCAATAGTAGTTAGAATGGTAGTTACTAGAGATTGGAGGAAGAGTTAGCTGGGGAGATGATCAATTTATATAAAATATCAGCATGTTAGAGCCAACAAATTTAAGCGCTCTCTTTTCTAACATGGTGGCTTTAGTTAGTAGCAATGTACTTTAGTGTTGAAAAATGAGAGTAAATTTGAAGTGCTCTCACCATGAAATAAAATGTTAGTCATGTGAGATAATGCATGTTAATTAGCTCACTTTTAAGCACTGCTCTATGTATACATATTTTAAAATAATATATTGCACATGATCAATGTATATGATTTTAATTTGTTTTAAGAAAATGTGAAAACATTAGGTTTCCTGGAAATTATGGCTGAAGGACCAGGAATATCAAAATTGGACTTCAGTCCAGTCACTGCTTCGACCTGTGAGTTTTTTGTGGAAGTCTATCCACCAAATATAAAAACCAAACAGCTGCACTGATTTGTCACTGGGGGAAAGCCCTCTAGGCAAGGCAATTTAAAATTTATTATTCAGATTAGAACATTCAAGTGAAGAGTAATAGAATGTGATGAAATAATTAGAATTATATAATTTGAAATATTTACAATTTATATATCTGTGTAAATTAGAGAATATTTTAAAATTCCTATTTATAATGACTGGATATTAAACACTTCAACAGAATTTTTCTTGTTTCATATATGTTTGATTAAAAAGTTCTTGATTGTATCTAAACTAATATGAAGTTTTAGTAAAAATATATATTTTAAAGTTTAAAAAGATAATATATTTAGCCAAGTAAATAAATACATAGAAAAAATATATAAAGATTCAAATAAATAACTATTCAAATATATTATTGAAAGCTATATATAAATACACACATATGTATATATGTGTATATATGCATGCACAGTCAACTCTATATATTTAAGGGTTCTGTATCAACATTCTCAATCAATCACAGATGAAAAATATTTAAAAAGAAAAATTATGTCCGTACCGAAAATGTCAAGACTTTTCCCTTGTCACTAATCCCTAAAATCAGAGTATAACGTTTATTCATTGAGCATTTGCTTTATGTTAGGCGTCATAAATAATGTGGGGATGACTTAAAGTTTAAGAAAGGATATATGGAGGTTACATGCACATACCACAGTAGTTTATGTAATAAACTTGAGTATCCCAGCATTTTTTTTTTCAAAGGAGTGGGGATACCTGGGTCTCATCTCCCCCAAATACTGAGGATGACTGCATAGATGAAAATATATCTAAATAAATAGAAATCAGTGTCATGCTTGTTGGAAAATACTCCAAATGCAGAAGTTAATTCTTCCGTAGTGATTATAGCTTCCAAAATTTCAATAAAACGTCCACAAGAGATTTTCAAAATGCTGAACACAATAAGATTATACTACATATTTAGAAAAATAATACACTCAATAAAAACCAATACATTTTCAAAATAAGTAACTAGAAAGGACTTGGGCAATTAGCTTTCAAAACACTTTATAAATCTGTCATAATAAAGCATTATTCATTAATTAAAAGGGAAAAGAAGTTCAGAGTTAGGGCTTACATGGCTAGAAATTCATAATAAATTATAGAGATAGCCTCAAAATTGGTGATGTCAAACACCGTAGTTTACCACAGTTGGGTAACTTGATTCGTGTGGGGAATTAATGCTCTATCATATTTCCTCAGTGACACAAATGCTTGGCAAATGATGGCCGGCTTTCTAGAACACTTGCCACAAGCCAAGAGTTGTGTTAAGTCTTTATCTCTTTAATTTCAGACACACCTTTGATTTTTTTTTCTCCTAGTTTAGCTCACATTTTAAAAATTAGAATGATATTCACAGTTAGAAATTTCAGGCATGTTGGAGCCAGGAGCCAGATATCCGTTTTTATCAACCAAAATATATCAGGTTGGTTTATGTTTTTCTCTTGGAGTTACACTAATAGTAACAAACTAACCAAACCAAACAAAAAACTATAATAGAAGATGATTTCAAGAAATTTATCAGCCTATTTAGATTTTGATTAAAACAATATGTGTTCAAGTGTGTTTTGGTTATTTGGCATGTTTTGTGCTTCCACAAGGAATTTACATTTGTGTTTCCGAGTACCAGGGAAAAATGTCATTAGTTTTTGATAGTGATTACAGTGAATCTGTTCATTGCTCTTGGCAGTGCAGGCGTTTTACCATTATTAGCCCTTTCAATTTGTGTTCTTTGAAATTCTTCTGATTGTTGATATCTTCTTCAATTTCTTTTGTCACTGTCTTACAATTTTCATTGTAGAAGTCTTTTTACTTTTTTGGTTGAATTTATTACTATTTCAATTTTTGTATCTATTATAAATGAGGTCACTTTCATAATTTCCTTCTTAGCAATCTTGTGATTCATATACAAAAATGTTACTAATGTTTGTATGTTGGCTTTGTATCCTGTAGTATTAATGAATTTGTCTATCAATTCTACTAATCTGTTGGTGGATTCTTAGAAACAAAAACATCAAAGTTGGATCCATCTCAATGTCTGATTTTAAGAGCTACTACAGAGCTACAGTAACCAAGACGTCATGGTACTGGCATGAAAATACTTTTACCCACAAGTAGAAAATTACAAATTGACCACTATCTCTGTGCCTTTGAGCCTTGCCACAAAACTGATCAAAGATCTAAATGGGAGACCTGAAATTGGAACTAATAGAGGAAAACAAAGAGGAAAATAAGGGTGAATTTGACCTGTAGTCTCTAGGCTTTTACCAACTCATCACATTGAAACTCAGTAGTACATACAACTAAGACATGTTAATCATTTTTTAAAAAAATAATATGAATAAAATACAAACACTAGTGAATATAAATTGAAATAATATGGGGTATGAATGAGGTAAGAGATACTTGAATAAATACTCTTTTAAAATGTTCTCATAAACACTAAAAGTACATTGAAAAGGAATTGAGTTCAAATTGTTTTATTTTACTTATTGTTTGCTCACTTAAATACTTACTTTTTATTGACGTTTACAGAACTTTTGTAAATAGAAGACTAAATGTGTACGTTCTGATATTGGGAAACTTGTGAAGAGAAACTAACAATTCAAAATCCACAAAAAGTAATCATATTTTATTGCAGTGGAAAATTGGCCGAATTGTGACTTTTTAGCTTGTAACTTTTTCTCTGAGAAAATGTACGAGGTATGTTTGTCATGAGGGGCCTTCATGGCAACACCTGGCAAGACCTGGAAAATATGTCCTATTATTAGTTCACACTATTGTATTTACCGGCCATCCTCACAACGCTGCCAGGTTCACAAGCTCTGTAGTGTTTCCGTTTCATTTAGAAATCAGCCACAACACTTTGCTTTGGGCTAAAACCAGGCATGTGAGTTTAAAGTCAGTTTTATTTTCTTTAAATAAATTTTGAAGTACTTTTCAGCTAAGCCATTTTAGCTCGAATAGAACATAAATAAATGTAACTGACTCCAGATGCTTTTGGTGCCCACTGAGAAACAACAGACAAGACATGTATTTTCTGAAAAAGGAAAAAATAAATCTGAACGTCGTGACAATGTGCAGCCATACTCCACATGAACTGGGTACCTTAAGTTGGTGCTTGCTTTTAAATTATTCAGAGACTACATGAAATTCAGGTTTCCCAATATATTAGTAGTACTCTTCAGGTACTTAATGCAACATTTATTTAGTTCAAGATCTTAAATATAATGCATGTATCAATACTATTTAATTTGGGTAATGTAGCATTATACATGCATAAAATTGGAAGACTCTAAAGTCATCCTTGCCTAATAAAACTAGGAATTCTCATAGTCCTCCACACTTGCAAATCTGTCATATGACTATTGCAGTGTGTTGACTCAAGCTTAGAGAAAGGAACCCAGCATGTCTGCAGGAGAAAAGCTTTCTTGTGTATAATACAACAACATGCCTTCCTGTGCTACACGGTGGTAATCAGACTGGCAGGCCTTACATGGTGCATAAATCTTTCATTCTCCAAACCCATGGAACATGCCTGGCAAAATGCACGAATTGAGATGAACTAGCATCAGGTCTCAGACTCAAATGGAAACGCTTTCCAACTCAACCGAGGACAGCCTGCTCTCAGGCCAGCTGGACTTCTATTTGTGCATTTCCTGGGACTATTGCACCCTTGTTATTCTGGCTTCTCATCAAAGTGTCTAAGTGTGGCGCAACATTTAGTAACTGGGTGAACTCCTTCTAATTTCTACACATTAGGGACACAACTTTGGCAGCGGCTCCAAACCTGTTGAGAAGAGCTATTTTCAATCTCCTATTCAGAAATCTATAAAAGTTATCAACAGACACTACATATTATTGAATCTTCGAAGTACACAGACTTGATTTCCTAAACAAATTATTTTGGGGCCCAGTGAGAGAATCTCAATGGGGAAAGAGAAAAGAGAGAAAATAAAAAGCTCATTTTGGAACCTGGCCTGTGAGAACATCAAATTTGGAATTAGAGGCGTAAGTAGGTTCTCTCTCCTTCCCTTTATTGGACAGATTTATTCCTTCAATTTCCAAAGCTGCATGATGTGAATCACAAGAATATGTTACTTTTGCAAAAGGGAAGGGTACCGAAAGATGGGCAAAGCAGGAAGTGAGGGGAGGGAAGAGGAACTAAAAAGAACTAACATGTGTTATTTACATGTACCAGCTCCCTGTAATGTATGTAATTGTCATGCATTGCAAACATGCACTAATAAAAATGTTGTTAAAGTACAGGAAAAAGAATAAGACTCTGTTACCTCTCTTAATAGAAATGTGAACTTTGGGTAAGATATCGTAGCTGAATAGATTATAGAATTGTAAGACCCACGGAGGTGAAAAGATTTTTTTAACGCAATACAACAGTATGTGGTTAAGTAATAAATATTAAGAAAACTACTAATCTTAATAATGGTTTGATAAGCTGGTCTAACAATACAACAAGTTACAAGTAATATTCATATCATGAACTATCAATATGGCTCCTGGAAAGACACAACTTTTCTAAACCTCAAATTCCTTACCTGGAAGAGAAGATCTTATCACTTACCCCAGTGAATTTTTGTGAGAAATAAATGAAATAACACAGAGAAGGACAACAGCAAATGGTAGAATAATTTATTAAGATTGAAGCCAAGACTCCAATATTAACTTCAAGAACATATTTATCAGTTAGAATTGGATCAGCTGTCTGAACTATATTAAGCCATTTCATTTCCTCACATTAGAAGTCAAAAATGGAGCCATCTATAGCTGTGATGGTGGCTCCATGGTGCCATCTTTCCTGCCACCTTCTTGGAGCCTGGCTTTTCTTCTCTTAGTCTCAGGACGATCCCATTTTAAGCGCTGCATGCACATTCTAGGAAGGAACCAGATAAAAAGCAAGTGGTAAAAATCTCTTGCCAGCTGAGTCTATTCCTTTTGGTCACTGACACAATGACTTTCTCAGATACCCAGACAGGTTACTGTCACTTACATTCCAGTGGCTAGAACTAGCCAGCTAAGTACTTCCAGTTCTCAGGGAGCTTGAGAAGGTAAACATTTCAACAAAGCATGTTATGCTGAATAAAATTATAGTTTTATAAAATAATTAGGAAAGCTTGTTTATTGAGTAGACTTTCATCACAGTCACCAACATGCTCATGAATTAGAGAAGTGTCTGCATTATCTTACGTATTTCAGCTTTATTCACACCAAACTCCCTAAATAAGTGTAGCCTTCCAACCTTCTTCTCTTGAACGCACCACAGTATGCTACACCAGCTGGACTATAGAAATACAATAAACATTATTTTAATAGTCTGAGTTAAAAATGATGGAATATCTGAAATTTTACCTGTGGTGAATCATCCAACTTACAATCTATTTCTTCTTTCCATCTCCTGAATTTTCTCTTCCTTTCTATCTGACACAAAGAAGATACTCCCCAGTCTGTTAAACTCTTCTTGTAGACACTCCTCTGACAAGGTGTGGCACTCACATTTTATCAGGAACTTGGTATGGAAGGATTTTGTGACGAATTCTCCAAACAGGAAATAGTATCATATTGGTACTTCTATAACTCGACCTTATGTGCACCGAAGTATTTCTTTATGGCTCCCCGAAGTATAATTACTGTGGATTTATTTTTGGCCTTTATGAATGTCTAAGAGAACATAGCCCTATTAAATGTTTTTTCCCTCCCTTAAACCTTTAGCCCAATGGACCAGAAAAATACCTGAGCTAGAGTATTATTTATTGGGAATGCCCTCACTTCCAAGCTGTTCATATGACTTGGGACATTTATGTGAGATACAGATAAAAGGATTGTAAAGATGTTTATAATGGGCTTTTTAATTGTTAGGAGCCTAGAATTAGGACGTACTGGTGAGGCTTATTAATTGGATTGTTTACAAAATGATGTAATTAAGTCGGAATCTGACTAATGTATATTAGATATAGATATGTTCATATAATTTATGTCTGATGAATAATAGATTTTACATACCCTTATCTATTGACATTTGTGTAAACTTTGGGAAGTTTATAGCATTTTAAGCATAAAGCTTTTTGAGAAGGTTATAGCATGAAGTTTCTTTATTCTTTTGAACATTTTAGAAAGCAGTCTTTTTGCATTTGCATCAGATGTTTACAATACAAGGTTATAGCTAGCAACATTATGAGAACTAATATATTTCAATATATTATTTTTGGATGAAGCAAAGTACAGCCTCCAACTCTTACTATTCACATACACAGGCACATGTGAGGAGAAACCATTCTGTAATTAAAATCCTTGTAATTTCACGTTAGCTAAGGCCAATTTTATATTAAGATAATACTTTTATTTTAGAGATTGGCTGCCCATCCCACCCATTACAATCTCATGTTTCAAACTCATTTAACCCTGATTTCTATTCTTAGTAAAATATATTCATGAGTCTCATAAGACATCTTGGCTTATTATACACACAGGCTGATTAAAACGGTTCACAGAATGAGATGATTGAAGGAAAAAGCCCTTTAATTATGAAGCATCATGCTTAAATCCAACTCAGTGGTTACTTTCCAGATTAATTCATTTACCCTCCTATCAGTCTCTAAAATAGCATGTAACATTTTTACTCAGTAATTTAACAATGTAGTTCCATGCAGGTTTTATATAATCACATCAATTTCATGTAGATTTCAATTGATTCCAACATTTATTTTACTGTCTGTGACATCATATTTCAGTTACATTTATGAAAGTCCTAAATTGCTCTTTAAAATTCTCCAAAATTTCTGCTTCTCATTGGCTGCCAATGTCTTATATACACGGTGAAGACAAAAACCTAGGTGTTATGTATGTTTCCCTTCTTCCTTTTATCAAATCCTGTAGCCAATCCATTAACAAGGTCTCCCCATAAAAACTCCTCCAAACCACCCAGAGATGTCAATCTCATACCAGGCTGACAATACTCAAACTGGGCCCTGTACTACTCCTACTCCCCTCTAATTGATTCCATACGTGGAAATGAATACAATCCGAAATACATTCATAAAATACAATTTGAAAAATCTCTAACTCTAAATGGACTTTCTGGATTTTTTTCTTCTTTTGGTAAAAAAGGGACAAACTAATTTCAAAATGAATACAGAATATTCAAATCCATCTTTAAAAAAGCAGAGTGGAAGAGTTTAGAGATCTGATTTCTCAGCTTATTGTGAATCAAGATTAGCCAAGGCAGTAGATAATCTATTTTATGATTTTATATTTTGATCATTCTTTCGTTCTAAAAGCTTACTTCTAGGAAAATAATTAGCACGAACACTCTGAGTACGCTATTTTTTGGATCAAGCAAAGCACAAAATGTTTCCAGCTGTTATTCACTATTTTTGCATATATGCAATAGAATTACCACTTCATGATGTATGGGAATGTGACTTCCTTTTTTATTTTATCTTTTCAGAATAGGAAAATGGTCTAGAATTTCTGAATTTGTCCCTTCATTAGTTCTGAAATTTTCTTGTGTTTTTCTCCTTAAACAGTACTTCTCTTTATTACCCAGAACTACAGAAAAGTAAAAATAAAAACGAATTCCAAAGGTCTTACTAATCAGGTCTGGATGGATATGGACCACCTTAAAAATGACATTCTTGTCCTGTAGAATTACTACTCTGCAAACAGAAATTTTAAAATACTGGTGAGTGTTGTGAATCTAGTTAGACCTCGAAGCCAAACATTAACTTGCCAAGCAGGACCTGAGTGACTAAAGTAATGTAGAAAATTAGGAGAAAATAAAGGTTATTTCTGTTCTGTGATCCCCGTGTACTTCGGGATTTGTATTGTTTTGGTGCCATATGATTAGATGACATTCTCATACTTGCTATTTCTCCTGCCTTACATCTTTCATGTAGTTAAGTAAACATAATAGAATTTTAAAGATTTTGTTAATTTTGGGTGTGGTTACAAATTCCCATTTGAAAAAGCAATTATATTACTAATGTTTGGTATAATCTTATTTGTCTGCCTTTTGGATTTGTTTCCCGTGGTTTTGAAAAAATTCCCCTTTATTCGCACAAATAAACAAACAAACAAATAAGGACTTTGCCAGTTCTAATGTCCTGAAGCACTTCTATGTTTTTAAATATTTTCACAATTTCAGGTCATACATTTTTTACAGCTGGTGAGAGACAGGTTTTCTTTGTTAATTCTTTTGCATTTTATTCTTCTAGGCTTTCTGTTTTTGAGTTTTTCTCCTTCTCTACTCTAACCTTCAAGATCTTTCTTGTACTTTTCTACTCTATGTTCCCCTCCTGTATTCTAACCAAATGCCATGATCGAATTTTTCCCTCCCCGAATTACTCTCTTAAGCTAATTCTAATTTTACCCCATTTAATTGATGACTTCATTGCTACATAGATCATTTTCATTCAAAATATTTGGTTGGCTCTTTTTGTACTTTCTTTGTCACTTTCATAGTCATATTTTTGATAAGCATACCATGTATAGCCCTATTGTCTTTTGTATCTGAACATTTCAATATTTAAATTATGTTGGTCTGAAACTGAATTTGGCTTTCTGTTCTTCCTGATCCTGCAGGGTTTTGGGATTTTCAGTTATAAGCCCACATTTTCTGGTGTATAATATTCGAGATTCATGAGGGGACAAATTGTGGAAATTTTCTTCCAAATATGCTTTACATTAAACTTTTTGTTTGATAGTAGTGTTCTTGGCCTGGAATCACCTTTTCATCATGAGAAGATTCCTAGATTAATATAGTGATCTCAGGTGGAGCTCACAATTTTGAGTTTAAACTAATGATTAAGTACCAAGATTGTGACTTTCAACCTTGTTTTCCTTTTTGCTAATTACTTGCACCTCTCTCAAGTAGTTCATGGGAGCTAAGGGGAGTCAGCGATGGATTTGGTAATATGGAAATATGTGAGATTTCTCTGAATTATTCTAAGTCTAAGAATAAAAATAAATACACACACTGGGATGTAATTGTTTGCTAGTGATTCAGGGGTTCAGAGGGTCTCATTTATTAGTGGAAGTAGCTGTCATGGCGTAATATTTCACATTCATTATGATTCCATCTTTACCACTAAAATATGTCATATTATAGCAGATTTTATGTTTCTGTTTGTTTTATTCAACATTACAAAGCACCTAGTTCACTCTGTTCATTCTACTTGTTTTTTTTTTGTTGTTGTTTGTTTGTTTGTTGGTTTTTTCCCCTACTTGTGAATAACATATTTTCTGAACTTACTCTCACCATAGCCAAAATGATGCATTAGTGGCTTCTGGTTTCCACACATTTCTTAACTGCCTTTGTTTAACTAATTCTACTCCTCAGTAAAATGAAAATCCCAGTTCAGACTTGCAAGCTTGAATACCGTCCAGGATCCCTCATTTGAGTGAGGAAAAATACAAACAAAAGAAAATGGTAAATAATGGATACAAAAAGGCAAAGGATCAGATCTAAGGCAATAGGCAAAAGCTCCAAAGAAACAAGAAGAGAGTGAAGGGGGAGGGGAATGGGAATCCAGAGGAATAATGATATCCTAAAAACAAGAACCTAATAACCCATACTCAAAACAGAAACACGTACACTAGGTACTAGAGTAACTTTATGTTGTTGTGACTTAATGCTGCATCTATGTGGTTGTTTACATTGCTCGTTGTTATAAGCAAAAGGCACAACGTATTATGGTCAGTAAGCTTGTTCAATGGCCTGTAAGTTTGTGTGATGTTGAATAAATTTTAATAAAAATCTATAAAAAAAAAAGAAAAGAAATGCCAGTTCAGAGAGATTCTGTTATACTCTTAGTAGACTACATTTCGAAGTCCATTGGTGAGTTCTTCAAAATGGGGCATGCATTGTGCCTAGTATCAACGTTATAGATAATGACAAAAGGTGCACAGCATATTCCACAATTTCATTTAATATATTGAACTTTATAGAGGTACAGTTCATTTACAATAGACAACTCACAGAAGATGTATAAATGGACAATAAATACATGAAGAAATGGTTAATATTGTTGGCCATTCAGGAAATGCAAATTAAAAAAAAATGAGATATCCTCTTACCACAGGAAGAATGACCATCATCAAGAAATCAAATAGTGACAAATGCTGGAGAGGCTGCAGGAGAAAGGAACTGTTCTACCCCGTCAGTGTGAACGTTTAACTGTTATAGAAATCAGTGTGGTGAATTCTTAAATAACTGAAACTAGAAATTTCACTTACTCAGCCATTCCCCTTCTATGTAACTTCCTAAAAGGTATAAAGACATCATATTATACGGATGCATGCAAACCCATGCTTGTAGCCACACAATTCTTAATAGCTAAATCTAGAAAGGGGCTGATATGGCCATCAAAAGATGAATGTATAAGGAAAATGTTATATTTACATAGAATAGATTACCACTCTGCCATAGACTTGAGCCATTTGTAAGACAAGGAATGCACCTTGGGATCATAGTATTAAGTGAAGTAAATCAGACACACAACCTAACTATCTTGTAGTTTCGCTTATATGAGAAATCCTAAGTATAAATAAAGAACAACATAATAGATACCAATAATAGGAAATAGGGACATAGATCTTTCTCAAAGAGAGATGAGATCAAGAGATGGAGGTGGGGAGTGAAGGAGAGATAGGGGATGAAAAATGGAATTAATATATGCTACGTACATGTACCAACTCCCTGCAAGGCATGTAAACCTTATGTACTGCAAACGTGTACTGATAAAAAAAAATGTAGAAATAAAAAAAGAATTGACAAACTTAAATTTAAAAGTAAAATAATTCTAGCATAACTATTAAATACAAAGAAAATTTAGGAAGCTTTAAAGGAGAAGTGTGAAAGTTTAAGTAGAAGTGTTTTTAAGTGATAGGAAAATAGAGAATTTAACAATAAACATTTGTTGAGAAACTACTCAGTGCCAGGTGAGGCCAAGAAATGAGAATCTTTCTACTGATCAAGAACAGATAGGCTGTTAGCAAACTCAAGCATATATGCTTACAAATATGTGAGAAATCATGTTTGGCAAGAGAACACACTGAAAAAAGAGATTAATGACTGAAATACTAACGCATATAACAATTTAAGTGAAAGAATCTATTTTCTTTGACTAAGATTGCTTATTTTGATAATTTTTACCACAAATTTTATTTTCAGTCTGTACAATTTCTTTCTCTCAGAATATTGATAGTAAAATTTAACTGTTGTTGAACTTATAACAAACACATTTGGGCAGAATTTCTTAGGGATATAGAATCTTGGATTTCAGTACTTTTGTTTTTATTAGGTTTATTATGTGCATATTTAAAATAACATTCACTAAATCCTTTTAAGTAATTGACAGAAAATTCTGTTGGTCTTGATAAATGAAAGATTGTGGGGGTTTAGCTTTTCGTGATAAGTATAAGTTAAAATATTCCCAAAGCATGTCAATTTACCAGGCAATAATAATTCGTACATTTTTCTAATACACGTATTTAATTTCTACTATGTACCTTTTTTTTTAAGTGTTTACATCTTCTCAGTGTCTAAAGAACATTCCCAATGAACTATTGCTGAAATAAAGTGAGCTAGGATACATACAACTGAGTATAATTTTTGTATTGAATTGAGTGTTAACAAAAGCCTGCTAGTCAGAATTTCAGAATTCTGAGATTTAGTTAAAATACTATATATGTGTTTTGAGTTGGTCAAGGTATTTTTCATTATAGTTGATGGGAATTTTTTCATCTTTTTTCTCTTTTTAAAATTTTTCCTTCCCTTCCTACCATCTTTTCTTTTTCTTCCCATTCTTTCTTCCTTTGTATCTTTCATTCTTTTTTGTAGGTACTATTAGCTGCCAGTGGTTGACATTTTAGTTCTTTCCCGCAATATCAGTACCAAAAACCTGACTGAATTATCCCTTGGGAGGTCACTTTCATTAAAAAACAGACAGAGATACAGTCGTGTAAGTATTCTGTCAGGGTTACATTGTTCCCGGGACTCTGTTATTTGAGTTCTGTCACTCATTTTAAAAGAGTTTAAAAGAACTCGTAAGAGGTTCTTTATAATAAAATCAATACTTCTAGAGAGAAGACTGAGCCAGCATTACAAATTGCATTAAAATTTCTTAAATTTTGACTTAACATGTGTGCTTCTTAAGAGATTAGCCCTTAGACAACATCTGGATAAATGAAGAATGAAAGGCTAACTAAATACTAACTTTCTGCTTATACAAGACTTTTATAAAATATAGCCTGAAACGATATTGCAAACTCTACCATCTCAGATAAATAAATCACGACACTGAAGCACATTATTAAAATACAGTATCTAACACCCAGATGTCCTTGACGATTGATGTATACAAAGGGAAAACAAGTATTAATTAGTTATTTGGAAATGTGCTGTAAATTTATTCTGCATAAAAAAATCATATTAGAGAATAAACAAATGATAATAATAAAAAATTCAACATCTGAATTCATCTATAGAAATCAGCATTGAGCAAAGACACAGAAACAGCTGGAGTATTGTGACCAGATTCAGGGAATTGTTTAGGCAGGTGGTCACACAGATGATGGTTAAGAGATGAGGGTGAGAAAACCACCGTCCAGGCTGCAGAGACGATGCACTACTGGAATCCAGATATTAGGGAACCTCAGCATGGTAGATTTGAGACAAATGTCTACCCGCTGGCTTGCAGGTACAACCTTAGAGGAGATAGAGCCATTTCTGAGCTAGCCACCTCATGTACAAGGAAAAAGAAAAGACTTCTCATCTCCTTCCTTCTTTTCCTTACTCCCATCATCTATCCAGCTTCCTGTTTTTGCTCCTATCAGCAATTGGAAGCCAATTGGCAGAGGATCCCAAAAATGATAGCAAAGACTAGGTATGCACCCATGCACCCAAAAGCATGGCCCCTGGACGAGACATTTCTGCAAAGTGACGGTGAATTCCTGTCGCATGCACTGGCTGTCTCGAGCCTGTTGCCAACACTACTTCAAGACAGGGATGAAAAGCTCTTCTTGGCGGAGCTAACCCTTAGAATAAACAGTGTTGTAAAATCTTTCTGCTTTCACCTTTCCATTTCTTTAAGGTTTAATTTCAATTTTGACTTGTGCGGCAAGCCAGTTTTAACACTGGTGCAATAAATAGATGCCAGGTTTATGCGATCTGTAAAATATTGTGTACCATACGTCTAATCCCCACCCATCAATTTTTTTTTTTCCATATTGGTAATTGAAACCAGGGCCTTTGCACTAATTTACATTTCCAGCCCTTTTCTGTTTGTTTTTAAATTTTGTGACAGGTTCTTACTGATTTGCTAAGTTGTCCAGCCTGAGCTCAAACTTTCTATTTTCTTAGCCTCTCAGAATGATGAGATTGTAGACATGCATCGCTATGCCTGGCTACACACCTACTCATTTTAATACTAAAAAAACAGACTTCATCTTCTTTTGAAAAATATAAATTCTTCATTAAAATTTTTCATATTTCTACTGTATTTTCTCTGAGGCTCAAAGGCACTAAAAGTCTGGTAGGATTCAGCTCTGTTACTTAAAAAGAAGTATTTGTGTTCATAAAAATGTTAAACTTTTAAGTCAAAATTTGCATATGTTAATTAGGATGTTCAAGAGCAACACTTGGAATTTAAGGAAATGCTTGACCGTGTCCTGAAAAGAACTTGGAAAGGTCCTTAAAATTCAGAGGAGATATATGTGCAAGGTTCTTAAATCGCCTTATTAACACCATGATTGTGACCTTGTCATGACACGGAAATAAATGGAAACAGGCAAATTGGGAAGGTCTGAAATTCTGCTTTACAGATTTGGTCTTCCTCAAAAAAGATACAATATTGACTTTTTAAAAAATCAGATATTTTGTGAATGCATTGAAAATGGAAGAAAATGACTAGTTGCCTGTAGTGTTCTCTAGATTTACGCTAATCCTGACAGTATGGATTACTAAACTCTGCTTCAATGAATGAATGAAAGTACTTTACATATCAAAGAAAGGAACTTATAACTAAGGACACAAACTTAATTCTTAGCCACTGCAAAAATATCACATGCTGATTTATAGGATAAATTGAGACACATTTAAATTTATGATTCTAAAGTTTTATAGCACAAAACAACCCCACTGAACTTATTATGAAGTTTAGATTAAGAAAATCTGCTGGGTGCTACATTTACTGTCAAGTAACTTATGAAATGTCGGACGGTCTAGAAAAGTATTTTGCCTCCTAGGACAGAAAGATAGATAACAAATGTTTAAGTTTGTGTTTGGAGAGATCAGAAAGTGTGTTATCCCTAATAAATTTTCCTCTGTGAAGACCATTACGTACTTGTCTTTTTTGGCTAAGTTGATGTTACCATTGCTTGTTAAATTGCTTGAGAGTTTTTATCCAAATGATATGATAATTCTTATTCATTGTTTCTGTCAATGACACTCCTTGGATTGCTCTACAAATCACTTTAGAATATGTCTAAATGTTGGCTCCCGTAGAATTGGTTTGACTTTGTATGCCTCTGCCATATTATTTAATGTTTCCCAATTTATAAGTATATTTTAGGGTGTATAATTAATTCAGATAGTTTTAAGGCAGAAACAAATGAAGAAAAACTAAACATTAATGTGGAAACAGTCAGGAAAGCAAGAGTTGAGACTGTGGGTGGTCTCTAAACCTACCAAGTATCCTCAATCCAGAAGACCACACAGACAAAGAGAAAAACGGTAGCATTTTAATATTGTTAACAATTCTTTTTGCCAAAGTTTTTCCAGTTGTTAAAATGCAATTGCCTTTTGTGTCTGTATACCTTAAAACTTCTGGGTCAAGAAGTCACTGGAATTCTAATCATAGAAAAGAAAAATAAACTTTAAAAAAGAAGCTCACACACCAGAAAATTTGAGGAAAGACTATTTTCTTAGTTATGATAATTCTCCTTGCTTTCTGTTTCATCACGTATTCAAAAGGTTCATTTTTCCCCGTTTTGATCTCCCTTCACTTAACCCTCTACAGTAAAGCACTGTAACATTGCACTCGGGGGTGGTTTCCTTTATAATTTCTCTTCTTCCTGCCTTTTTCTTTGCACTTTTGTGGATTTTTCCTTCCTCAGTTGATAACCACTTGAAAGTTAAACTAACAAAACCCATATTGCCGATGATCACCAGCTTGCAAGGGGTGACTGGAAAATATGGTAAATGTTTAAATTAAAAAGAATTTCTTGGGGCTGGGGATTTAGCTTAGTGGTCAGAGTGCTTACGTTGTAAGCACAAGGCCCTGAGTTCAATCCCCAGCACCAAACAAACAAACAAAAAAAGAATTTCTTACAGCAAAAGACATATTGCCATTACTCTTCCCCATTTCCATCATTCTCGCCACTTTCTGAAGCAATTCTGGATGTCCTCTTTTGATAGTGTCTTTATGTAGTGTGATAAAAATATGGTTGCACACTCCAACATAGTCCCATCCAACGAAGAGGCATTATGGCATGTCCCCATCCACTTTATTCATGGGTGTGCAACTGTGTGAATTCTCACTCTTCTTCAAACTCAAGCACGAAAGGTAAACATTTTGGATCAATTTAAGACTTTGAGGCTGCCACCACAGCACAAGTAAAGATGATATGGTAATTCCTTTTAACACAACTCAAAAGTGATCCTGAAATTTGTGTGTGTGATCCCATGTACCCTTCTAAGCCTTCTTCCACCATTCCCTTGCCTGTCTCAGCTTGCCAGTCTGCTTCCCTCCAGGGGAGAAAAGCAGTGCAAGCCCACGTCAGTTACATCACTGGGCATTTTTCAGATTGAAATGAGTTTTCTCACACAACATGTCTAATTTAGTTCTCATACTTATTATTGTTCACCTATACAACAGCAATGTAGTCATAGACATTTTCCTTTTTAATCACAAGAAAATTTGGGTTGAATAAGAATAAATAAGGGGCTGGGGACTTAGCTCAGTGGTCAGAGCGCTTGCCTTGAAAGCACAAGGCCCTGAGTTCAATCCCCAACACCAGAAAAAAAAAAAAAGAATAAGTAATATACCAGCAATGTAGAATAATTTTTTTTGTGTGTGTGTTTATTGGGCATTTGTACATCTTCTTCTGAGAGGTATCTATTAATTTCAACTGCCCATTTTTCATTGGGTCTTTTATTTTGGAGGTTCTAATTTTCTTGCATTCTTTATACATTCTAGATGTTAGTTCTCAGACCACTGAAGCGCTGGCAAAAATTTGTTCCCACTTTGTGGATTGACTCATGACACACAATATATTGATCATCATTATTGCCTAATCATTTTGTTATGAAACTTTATTTTTTCATAGAAGGAAGAAGTGTTTTTATATTTTCTTTATTAATGCATATTTATTTTACATTAAATAAAAAGTTTTCTTAGAAGAATATATAATATGTCAGATGGTTATCTACTGATGGCAAAATATATCATTACTATTTTTCGCAGGGACCCTGAGACAGATTTAGGCATAGACCAGTGAGGACTGTCTGTATTTATATACAACACACACTTTCAACTCTGTGCAAAGAATCAGAGATCATGATCTCCCTTTGATTGTCACCAAAAATGTTCAGTATAATTATTTATACTTTATAGGCCATTAAATAATTGACTATAAAAAAAGAATCAGTAAGTTCTTACCTAGATTTGTTTTTTTATTGACACCCCAAATCAAAAAAAAGTTGTTTTGTTCATATGTTAATTTATTATATTTTATATTTATTCTCTGTTTTCATTTTGCATAAACAGAAGTCAGAAACTCATGATTGAGCATTTTTTTCTCTTTCTTTCTGACCACCTGCTTTGGTGCGCCCTGCAGAATGTGACACACACAGTTCTCCTCGGGTACTACCCTGTGATCAGAAAGGTGGCTAATGAAGGGTGGCAGAGGCGGCCTCGGGCCCGTTTCTCATCTGGAACATGCTGGATCGCATGCTCTTATTTATCCTGATGAATTGACAGGTGAACTCTAGAGACTTAGTTCAATTTCCGGCCCTAGACAGGCGCTGTGAATATCATCCCCTCCCTAAGTTGTTTTACTGAAGGATGGTACATATCAAGGCTTTAGTGTATAAACACAGTCACTCTCTCTTTCTTTTTCAGGCATTTTGTTTTTTTTCTGCAAAAAACAAAAATTGCAATGCAACAATAACAAAAATGAGAAAAAAATCTGCTTTTACTCGCAATCACAGAGTCTGTGCTTTAAGATTTAAGGACTGTCTGATGGAGCATTTTTTGTTATTTAAATATGTCCCTCCACACAGAATTTCAGGAGGTTGCAGAATGACCGTGAACATTTTTTATCATATTACCTGTAAATTATCAGCAGGAAATTTCCTTGACAGACTAACTACATGTTATAATTTTAATATTCTATGCCAGGTTCTCCCATTGATTCCAAGCACATGATGGGGCCACGTTGACAGAGAATGAAAAGAGGAACTCACGGCAGGCAAGTACCCCATTCAGTACTCCTAGACGGTACATTACAAACTGCCTTTGATAGCAGTGGAGTCTCTTCACAGAATTTGTACTATAGGATCATTGCATGCCATAGAGAGAGATGATAGCTAAGCAATAAATGCAGATTGTATTTTCTTTACCTCTCCACAGACTTTAATTCTCCTGTGTTAGAATGCCTTCATCGGAAATGCCACAGGCTGAAAAAGCTAAAGAGGCCGAGGTGACGACCCATGAAAATTCTCCGGAATCCAGGGTCTTTATTCAGCCCTTTCAAAACACTCATTATTCTTCTATCAAATGTTCCTTTCTAGAGGAAGAAAAAATATTGAAAATGTTTCATGTCTGAAGATTCATGGTAATTGAGGATGAGCTGAGGAATAAGGACACATTGAGCAGATTAAAATTTAGTGTTACAAAAAAGCTACTAAATATTCATGATTTAAATCATATAATTTAACACTTGGTTATCAGTTATGGGTAGAACAGCTGGTTTCTTACGTGTGATGGCATTTTTGAGGGTGGTATGACAAAACTTGCTGTATTGTATCGAGTTCTGTTCTGGACATATATTATCAGTCTATTAACTAGGCCCACCCTCTCCAGGCCTTTCCTGTGATCAACTTGATGGATTTTCTCCCTATTTCAAGTGACTTATCATTATTTTTTTCCAAAAGCATATACTTCCTCCTCACTGGAGTTTCAATAAGTACAATGTTCTCATTTTTATTATTTTTGCAATGATGTTAAAATATTGAAGTGATATTTTACATCTTTATACAGTGAGGATTTAGAAATAAATTGACACTAAGATCACCCTCGAGTCACTGCCATACCAGCATGATACATACCTGTAAAACAAGTTACAAACACAGTGTTTAGACCAGGGCTTCTCAATCTTCCACGAGTATGTGATTCTCTGAGGAGCTCATTAAAATACAAATTCTGATTTCTTAAGGCTGGAATGAGATTCTATACTTTCAATAAGTTTCCAAAAAATGCTAGTGTTGCTTTTTTATGGACCAATCCTTAGCAGGCAAGCCTTGGGCTTAGTTCTATACAAAATAATTATAAAAACTAGAGCCTTACGTATGAGTAATCAACAACTGCATTGGAAGTCTCCTTTAAATATATTCAGTATGTATCAGTTTGGATTTACACGCTAGATCAGTTAGGGGTACTAATCCTACAAGAGAAGAGCTATAGTGCTTTTAAATAGGTAGCCAATTAATGTTTTAAAGGAGTCTCTAAAAATGTAACATAAAACTATTCATTTAAATGTATTTTATTTACTCTAGGTGGTATATTAAAAAAATAAGCAAACATACCAGTAAAGATGACTAAATAGAAGAGAATTTACATAAGAAAATAGTATAAAACACTAAATTAACATAGGACCATATCATAAGATAAATGTATTTTGGAGATGGTGGGACATTTGTATATATGGTTTGCAAACTTCTCAAGAATAATAGTGGAGATGTTCACGGGCCTATCAACTCTGTTGACTCTGAAATTTCTAATCGATGTTTTATGACTTCTCTTTGAGTCAGAGGTTTTACCCACAAGTTAGTCTAAGAGGGAGAGAGCCTGACACTGATTGGACGATTGGCTTCTGCGTTGCTGATATGCTACTCTGTTCTCCCCTGTCTGACACACAGAACTCAAGAAGCGTTTTCATGTTTTGGAGGGCTTGGAAGTCAAGGTCCTGTCTGCTTGGTCAAGAAATTTGTGATGCAGAACTGTATAGGTAAACGTGTGCAATTTTCTATGTTCATAGTATGATTTATTACTCTTATCGGTCCTTAAATTTCCTACTCATTTTTTTTTGTTTTGTTTTGTTTTGTTTTTTTTGTGGTGCCGGGGATCGAACTCAGGCCCTTGTGCTTACAAGGCAAGCACTCTAATCACTGAGCTAAATCCCCAGCCCCTCCCTACTCATTTTTATCCCCACATCATGGCTGCCTGTAACTTCCTTTTATTTCATTCTTTCTATTTCTGCACCTACTTGAAAAGTTCATTTATGTAAATTGGAGATACATTATCGCCATTCCCATTTCTGGCTATTATTTCTGAACGGACATCTCTCTGATTGAGTGACTAAGTCTTTATGTTTCTCACAGTCTTCATTCTTTGCAGAATGCACCTGAATGCCAGTTTCTGAATGTGTGTAGCCTTCAGTTTCAGACTGCCGACAGAACAAATGTGCATGTTCCCCAGTAGGGTAATCAGAAGTTATCCACCTCCCGGGACAAAAGAAAATCAAGCAAGATTATTTAGTTCTGCTTTAAGTGCCAGTGAGCCGGTTTAGACAAGAAAGGAATTCTGTAAGGCCCTATCTATCTCTTCCAACAGATGTGCTCAATCCCAGTGCATTTCAGCACATTTAGATGTAAAAATAGAGACTCAATTTTTTTAAGTAAACAGGGCCTTGTAGTCCACGAATAGCCATTTGAATACAATTGTACATTTTGAGTGTATTGTGTGTGTTTAATAAAGAACACAAAGTTTGCATCATTCAAATGGAAATGATTTTTTCATCTAATCTCATCTAATGTGATGGTGGCAATTTAATAGAAAAAAAGAGTATTTGTCAAAGCTAAAGAAGGTTGCAAGCATTTTTATAACTTCCCTGGAACCTTTGTAAATATGACAGTTTCCTCAGTTACTAAATGAGAAGGTGTTATAGCATCAGTAATTCCAGTCACGCAGCAGAAGATTAATAAATGGAGTATGTCATGATTGGAAAACAATGATAAAGTGGGTCTGTTTATAGTTATTTTATTATGAGGACTGTGCCCACATCACTGACTTACACAAGAGAAAAAAAAATATGTCCCTACGTTAGCACTTTATTGGGCTAAATTAAATTTGTTTGATTATTTAGATTATTAAATGTCATGTACAAAAGTAGATATATTTAATATTCAATAGGGAGGAGAAATAGAAAAGCAGGAGGGGGAAAAGAAAGAAAGGAAAAGAAAAGAAAGAGAAAAAGGGGAACAATGTAAATAAAGCTACTGTAAATAGGAAGGGAGCAGGAGTGGAAGGGAGGGGTGGGGAAGAAGGGGGAAACCAAGATGTGTCATGTACAGGTACAAATTAACTAAGATGAATGAGATCACTATGTATACAATGTACCAATACATGTTCTTGGTAAATAAAATAAAAAATAAAAAAAAAATTAAAAAGAAAAGAAAGTAGATATATTTACAGTAAGGCTCTGGACTCAACAAAAGGACAATTTCTCTTCCTCCTTGGATGCTTTATACATAATGTGATTTTGATGCAATAGTTATGAACTTGTTTTAATTATAAAAGCCTGAGTTTCAGGAGCTCCTGAAGTAACAAGAAGAAAGAGGCACATTCTCAGGGCACACTCGCAACAAGCGAAGCACACCGTCTCTGAAGTTTGCTCTGAGCTGTGTCTCCATCCCAAGCCCTGCAGCCACCCGCCCTGGGAGATTTCTGCAGTAAAGGTTATGTCAAGATCTGGGAAGGAAAACACCGCAGTGCAAGTCACTGGGCCAAATAGACAAAAGCACAGTTTTACTTTACTTATTTGTTTCTGGTCTGCTGTCATAAAAACAAAACATGCAAACTTTCCATTGGTTTGCTTCTTTTTCTCTTCCCTTGGGTGCTAGGGATCGAACCTGGGGCATTGTAGTTGCTAGGCAAGCGCTCTACCACGGAGTGAAATCCCTAGCCCCTGCTTTGTTTTTTTGATCCTCGTTACTTCTGTTTAAGCCTAACTGAAAAAATATCTTAAAAAAAACCTCATTTTCTCCTACTTACTAGTCACTACTATTTCTCACAGTGATGTTCTTGTGTTTAACTGGGTTTTTATTTTCTAGTCTTATGTAAAATAGCAGGACCAGGTAGTCAGACCCGGGTCCAACCTTCTGGACCTTCTACTTTTACATTTTAATTTGCCACTATTTGGATCTTTAAAGAAGATCCCTTTAGTCTCTGATAGCGATCAATCTCTGCTGGAATCAGACAAGCATTTCTACAGCATGCTAAGTAAGTGTAAATCATTTAATCTGTAAGAAAAGAAAACATACCTGTTCAAATTCAATGAAATCCATATAGATGCTTTGAATGATACCAAATGTAAAAGTGGACAAATTTAACACTTAATTTTATCAGGGTATAGTCATATATGATCAATTATGTTATTACAGTGGAACAATGAGAAATTGTTTAAATTACTATTGCAATTTTCTTCATAGAAAGTTTGACAGAAGTTATTGAAATGATGAATTTTCTGCAGCTATCTGTAAAATGATGAGATTTGGATTATGAATTGAGAATGGAGGGTAGTCCAAGTAGATTTTTAGACAGATAGTCACAGTTTTCAGTAAATTAGCTTTCTATGGTAGGAGCCTTGCTAGCCTTTAGATAATAATTTAAAAGTCTGTAAAATTTAACTTTTACTTTTCAGTCTCTACGCATGTTTAGATTATGTGTGGATGTACGACTGTATCTATGTCACTATATTATAAATGTCACTTACTTCTTCATTTTTTTTCTGAACGACCAATAGCCTAGAAGAAATGCAAAAATATCTACTGCTGGTGAATGTGTTTAGAGACAAACACTTGGTGACTACAATCTCTTTATTAAAAGTACATTTTTGCAGTAATTCAATAGAATAGAAAATTTCAGTAGAGAGATTTGAAAATTTAAAAATTTTGAAGTTTATAATAATTTTTATACCATACTCTTATAAAGAGAAAATATTTCTTGCAGACTCTCAATCTGACGTGGTTGTTCATGGCCATGAAGTAGTTCTGAACTCGCCACCATTTCAGAGGCCCATGTCCTCGCTCTGTCTCAGCTCCACAATCTTCTACCACCTCAGCATTGCGTGCAGGCAGCCTGGAGAAGAAGAAAGAGAGGCTGGAGGTACTCATTCACCCTTATTTACACTCCAGTAGCAAGGCACCGTAATATAGTTGCCCCTAAGGATAGCTGAGTATAGAATACTATTTAACAGTGTGTTCGGGATGTAGAGTATGTATTTTTGTGCTCAGATAATGTGGTTTTACTCCTTTTAAATTAAATCACTTTGATCAGTACCATGACCTATTTAATCACTTTCAGTACACTCCTTCTGTTCTTTTGAACAGATACATGGCTTCTCTTGGCTCTAAATGTGCCTGGTAACTTTTTAAAACCTTTATATTTGTCTGTTTTTAAAATATATATACAGTTTCCATAGCTCTACTGTGTAAAGCATTGTACCTGCTCACCTCGCATTGTTTGCCCCATACAGAAGATTCTTTTTACACATTATATATTTGTGAACTTTTTTGTCCTCTTCCCCTAAAATACACTTCCTACAAATTCCTTGGCTTTCCCCTGCATGTTCATCATTTTTTAACATTGCATATAAACATCCACAACTGTTTCATGAGGATAAACACTTACATGTATTTGATTCCTTCTATTAATAAATATTTTTGAGTAATTACTGTCCAGAAGCTTTGCCTTAGATGGTTCAGATGAAAAGGTTAGGGAAAAGAAGCCAATGCTGTCCCCTCTTAAAACAAATTTGTGAAATGAGTGAGCACACAGTGGAAGAAATTCAGAGTGTCTGGGACAGAGGTAGTGTCACATGAGTATGAACAATGAGTCTAAGATAAAAATGAAGGGTCTATAAATCCAACTAGGAAAGTCTGAACTTTGCGAGCAAGTAGAAAATATCTGAAGGTATGAACGAGAGAGATGCGTAATACTGCTAGAAGCAAGTGCCCAGTGTGTAGGTGAGTGGGGACACTTCCAGGCTGAGATGACTGTTGTAATGTCTGCGGCAGCTTAAGACTGTTAATGGGATTATTCAATGCTCATTTTGGAGTCTGCCATATGTAATGAACGGCCAGAAGGGTTCTCTATACAGATGTTCTCCAGGCCATGGGAACAGGGTAATTTTAGATGAAATCAAGGGCCATTAAATATACAGCAAACAGAAAGAAACACTGTTCCAGATTGAGTTTAGCCTACTTCTTGAAATTTCCTGCATTAGAATCAAATCTGATGTCTGGACAATTTAAAAATCGGGGCAGCTTCTTTCATTAATCATTAATAATGTTTGTATTTTTGTCTTAAAAGCAATCATTAATCATATTCTGATGAAATAAACCAGCTGTAACTAGAATGAAGCCAGGATGCTCTTCCCTTGTTTCATGGTGTGGTCACTGTTGAGTGATAGCAAGTAGTTGAAGTAAAGACTCACGCCATAGAAAACCCACTTGCCCCTCCCTCAGGCTCAACTAAAAAAAACTCTAGTAAAAATATTTCATTTTCTTTCCTTTTCTTCTTTTCTCATTAAGAAAACATGTTTTCTTTCCTTGTGCCTTCTACACAAACAGGAAACTTTCCAATAATTGCTGAATGCTTGTCTAAAAACCTCACCTGTCTTTCTCCCGCTTGGATTTTATCCATTTGTTCAGGTAACAAGGACCTACCAGATTCCAGGAGAAGAATGAAGTCATGAACTACAGCCAAAAATCAGCAAGGCAGGATTCCAAGGAGAAAGGAGTTTGCAAGTATTTCCCTTTACAAAGACTTATAATGCACATTACTTTTTAAATTTCTCTGAGAAAGTTTACAGTAAACATGTGTTTAACTTCAATTTTGTTAACCCAGTGACTTGCAAATTTCATTAAATTACAAAATGATTTCTCAATTTGACACCTATTTAATATCTGTGGAATCCTAGTATTTGGAAATGTAAGTTGGGAAAAATCTAGTCTAGTGCGTGTACCACACTTAATTTATTCTGAGAATTTATTTGTACCTTGAGGATAGAGATAGAAAACCCCTGCAGACTTTTTGCTTTGCCTCATTTTAAGGGGAAATTTTTTTCAAAATGCTAACCCTTAGCAATACTTTCAGTTGTATATGGCTCGCGTATAATGCATGGGAGAAATAAAAAACATTCATTTAAATGGGTAAAATGTGGCTGAAATTACCATTTTGTACTTTCAGAGCAAAAGCACGACTATGGGCCTTAGATTTGCTACTGTTTAATTCTTAATACCTGTGAAGCAACTTTATTTTAACATTCATAGAAAGACTAAATTCTAGTGAATAAATATAGGAGAGCTATAGGCCGCAGTGAAGCATTTCTGATTCTCCTAAGGAACTACACTCACTGATTTACTAGTTACATCTTTTGAACCATAACATAACAACTGCATTCATATTTCAGTAATTATATATTTGCTTTCTTGTCATTAAAATGTAGAGTCTATTTTTAGGGGGACTGAGTAATGAATGCAGTAGCAATAATAAAAGACAATGGCCGAAGGAAAAATTGAGCAATTGGCTGTGTACACATTTCTCTAAAGATGTACAGATGACCAATGAATAGTTAAAAGATGCTCAAAATACCTAATTCTAAATAATCTAAAGAAAATAAGATACTACCTCGAACTGATTGGGGTGAGTATTGTCAAACATAAAGAGTAGCACCCGTTGGCACAACTGGAACCAGTTGTCAGTTCTGGTCGGCATATGAAATGGTACAACTCACTGGGAAATCTATATTGTAGTTTAGTTAAATACTCTACATATGATTACCATGTGTTCCCATAATTCCATTTCTGAGTATTAACCCGTAACATTGGAATGTGTGATGGTTGACTGATTGCGTCAGCATGTGAGAGAAGTTTAACTAAACTGGCTCCCCAATTCCACACTCTCAGGTGTAGAAGATCTAGCCAGGGCGGCTCGTCACCTGGATGGCATAAAAGGGCAATGAAGAAGGATGGAGCTGCTTCGGTTTCTTTGAAGGAGCTCCACCTCTACTTGGACATAATCTCCTGGCTTTGCCTTCAACTTGGATGTAATTTCCTGGCTTCTAGCACAAACTCCAGCTTCCATCGCAGACCTATTGAGCTCTGGATAGGGACTCGTTCCAGACACTGAAGTGAGCTCCAGGCCTTCGGCTGGACCCTTCGGATCTCCAGTACGTAGACAGCCTCTCTGCACTCTGCTGCGTCTGGCTTTGTAGGAAGCCCTTGTAAGCCAATCTGTAAATTCTTACATACTCGTATATATTGTATTATATCTGTTTCTCTAGTAAATACTGACTGATACAGAAAGTAGGGACTTGAACAGGTATTTGTACACCCACCTTCATAGCAGCTTTATTCAAACTAGCCAAAAGTGGAAGTAGACCAACTAACTAGTGATAACAGTGCCTAAGAAATGTGTGGTATATGCAGAAAGTGGAATACTATTCAGCCTTTAAAAAGATGGAAAGTTCTAATATGTGGTGTAACATGGTTGGACCTTGAGGACATTATTCTAAGTGAAATAAACCAGTCATGAAATAATAAATACTACATGTTTCTACTTCTATAAGGTATGTAGTATGTTCAAATTCATAGAGATGATGCTTGCTAGGGGCTGAGAAGAAGGAAGAGTAAAGATCATGAAGTTTCAGGTTAATGAGCTGACAGTTTCATTTCAGAAAGATGAAAAAGATTCTGAATAGCAGTGATGTGATGGATGCATACTATGGAATATACCACATGTCACTGAACTGCACACTGAGAAATTGTTAAAATAGTAACTATTGTCCTATGTGTATTTTACAACAATAAAAATGATTGAATAAATGGATTAATGAATGATGTCAGGCTTCATGCTGCTCATTACACTTCTAAGAAACATGAAATTGAGCTATAAGAAGAAGCAAAGAAACACTCTGCCATATTATTGTCACAAAGCAGCAGGAAACAGAATAGCAATATGTATTTTCTCAGAAACGTCAGTGATTGGTGAGAGATGAGCCTTAAAATAATGATAACCATAGAAACAATTGCAACAAATAAAAAGACAAGATTATTCAATCATACTTTTCCCTAAGAGAATTCTCAAACTGGAATCTGCTTTCTCTTTGTGAGAAGGCTGATAGATCCTCAAGCTATTTTGTCAATGGTGGACAAACTATTGGGGATGTCCCTTCATTGTTTGGTGATTCAGCTTTTTAGGGGGACTCTGTCCCTGTCCATTCACCAAATGAAGCTCACCTCTTTCACGCCAGTGATAAATAACTCATGTATCAAAAGTAAATTTGTTCTACTTTCTTCTCTTTTAAATATTTGCTGTATAAATTAATGAACTAGGACACTGAGACCCAGACTTTAGTAGTTAAAGAATTTAAGATTATCTGTCCAGGATATGGCAAACCCTGAGATATTAATCTTTTTTTTTCTTATTTATAACATAGAATCGAACATTTTGCCCACATCACTTGACTCAGACCTAAAGTAAGCCATTATTCTGGGCTATAAAGATATGTTATACTATGAAAAAAAACTCTTATACTATGAAACTATATATATTGGCAATGCAGTTTTTGTCACTGAAAATACATAGTTTAGGAGTTTAAATTAACTGGTGTCCCTTTAGGAGTGTAGCATGTATCTTAATTGCTTGCTTTTATATTGTATAATATATCTGGGTGATAGTATTATCAGAAGAGTTTAGTGTGAAAGCAAAGTTTTCCTAATATTCCATATCGCCGGACAAAACTACTACCAACACATTGTCTTTCTGTTTTCATAAAATTCTACAATAGGCTGAGTCACCTAGTTACAATGAATCTTTCAGTTCACAGCAGCTACATGGGAAGGGGCTGGAAGGCATGTAGTTATGATTTATTAAGTCTATTGAAAGCAAAGTCATTTGGTGAGTTGATATCTGATGAGTCTTTTAAGAAGTGGAGATTTCAAGAGGATTGTGGGAGTGGATGTGAATTTACTGAAGGGTGAATGTACTGATACTTTTTACCAGATCAGCAGAGTAATGCTTTTGAGATGTCTTCTCTCAGGCCCCCAACTCCTCTGCTTTTTTTTTTACTAGGTTGCTTTTGTTAAAATCCTTTTTATTTCAGGCTTCATGCAGTAATTTTAGTCTGATCAAAAGCTAAACTGTTTTTGCCAACCAGATTAGATGCTAGCACCACACCTGGATTGCTCTAAAGTTCATGTCATGTATGTTAAAAAGATACATGATTTTTTCTCTTTTAGACTATGGAAATATATTTGAGCTAAACTTGTATGGTCACTGGGTTCATTGTAAACTGCGAAATCAGTAGTGTGCTGGAAAATATTCGAGAACTCCAGGAGTGATATATCTTGAACAATAAAGCAATAACCTGTAGTGTTTGTCAGTTTTCTTGATGTAAATCCTCCCTCTCTGCAGATTACAAGCCACCAGAATTTTGTCAACTGCTCATAAAACTCCAAATGTTAATAATTTTCAAGCTGGTATGTGCAAAATCCAACATGAGCTAGTTCTGGGACAGCGATAGAAAAGTCGCTGATATTAAAACAAACTGGATAGCTGAAAAGGAAGATAGAAAGATATTTGTTTGTGATAGTAAGATTCCAACCCATGCCCATTTGCATCTTTCACCAGAAATCTGATAGCCTTACAATTCAAACACCTTTAACTTTTTTTTAGTTTTGCCTCTGCTCTTGTTAGGTAGGAAAATCCCTGGGAAATGGCTACATTTAGAAATTCCTACACTCTGATCTTTTCCTCTTATTGCTTTCCTCTTAATTTTTCTTTCTTGATCACTGCCCACAGGCCTGCCTTACAAAACCACAGGTGCACAAGAAAAATAGCCCCCAGCATGTATTGCGTGCGTATCACATGCAAGGCCTTGTAATGTGAACTCTACATACATTATCTCACTCAGTTCTGGAAACAATCTCATAAAGGTGACAGCTGCTTACTGTGTTCCAAGTTGGGTAATCAGACTCAGTGTTATTGAGAAATAAAGATTGAAACTTCAAAAGTCAGACTTTGGAAGCCATGTACTTTAACCCCTAACTTCTACTTCCTTGTACTAGTGGGAGGTGTGTGTGTGTGCGTGCGTGTGTGTGTACATGCGCGTATGTATGTGTTAGGCAGTAGAATTACCACTTTGCATCCAAATAGTGTTTCTAGTCCATGAAGTACTTCGAAATATTGCATATTAATAGAAAATCGATGTAGACACACTATGTTTTCTACAGAGGGGTTAGTTGAGACCATATGACCTTAAAGAATGGTGTCTATGTTTTCTAGAAAGCAATATGAACAAAATACCTAATTATCACAGAGCCAAAGAGTTGGAAGAAAACCCAGAAATCATCCACTCTAATGTTCTTATTTTATAGAGAAGCTGTCCAAATCTTTCAAGGCAGAATGCCTTATTTTTACCTATCATTTCCCCAGACTTGATTTCTCTTAGCTCTATGACTCATCAGAGATAGCTCTTTCATTAGAAATCTCAGTAAAAATAAAATCATAAAAAAATTTAAAATTATAAGAATAATGTTTAGGGATTTTGTGTGGACTAAACAAAGATATTGACAAGGTAGCATGTAGTGGAAATTGATACTAACAGACCCTAAAATATCAGCTGTATTTTATTTAACTTGTGCATCTTTTATAATTGAGTTTAGCATTTGATAAAAAAGTTGTATTTTAGGATCATTAAGTCAATTTTTATGGTCATTTTAATTAAAATTTTTTTATTAATACATATTTGGTGTATGTAATGATTACAATAATCATGATGAGTTGGTACATGTACCCCACACATCTGAATGTTTTTTACATCCCCTTCCCCTATCACCCCCACATCACACCTCCACTTTTTATGAGGAGCTGTGAAGCAAACATACTGAAAATTTATAGAGGAGCCTAGAAATTTAAAATTAAATAAATGAAGAAAATGTGAAGTACAAGTCAATGGAACTAATGGGGGGGATTTGAATTTGCCAACGGGATATAGCACATCAAAATATTTTTGGATAACATGCATGGTAGTATCATGAGTATTTCTGACTACTGAAACTTGAAGTCTTACAAGATACTCAATAGAAAAGATTTGTTTAAGAAACTGCTCGGGCTTTTGGCTTGTCCAGACAGATGTAGTAGGATAAGAAAAGTCCATTTTTGGTTTAATTATTTTTAAAAATCACTAAGGGGAAGCCATGCATTTCCTTAATTTTGTTTGCCTGCTTTCTCTTTGGCTGCATTAGAGATCATGTGTTTATAGCTGTAAAAAGGACAAATTTTCCCTGGATAAGATATAAACTTCTCTTCTCCTTCAGCCACGAGACACCAGACCAAGTCACTTCCGAAGTCAGAGCCTCATTTTTCTTGTGGAATGAGGAAAACACTTATATTTCTTTTTATTTATTTATTTATTTATTTATTTATTTATTTATTTATTTATTTATTTATTTTAAACCAAGAACATGTATTGGTACATTCTACATACAATGGTCACATTCATTACATTTATTCTGTACCTATACATGATGCATCTTGGTTCTCCCCCCTCCCCCACCCCTCCCCTCTGCTCCCTCCCTCCCTATTTACAGCAGGTTTATTCATCATTTTCCATATTTTCCCTTTCCCCTCTCTTTCCCCTGTTGCCTTTCCGCTTTTCCCCTTATTTCTTTCTAGTACTCCTCTCCTCTGCACACCATCCTCCTTTTATATAATATCTATTACACCTCTTTGTCCTTATTTACAGTTATGGTCTCTCATATCAGAGAAACAATTCGATGTGTGCTCATGAGTGTCCGATTTATTTCACTTAAGAGTATGTTCTCAAGAAACATCCATTTGTATATGAATGACTCTAGTTTATCCTTTTTTATGGC